>APFE031671469.1:72586-121508 GCA_000404065.3 Pinus taeda | reverse complement strand
TGACTTTTGTCAACGCTTGGTCCAATCAAGCTGAAAATTGGTGGAAGGTTCGATTTTTGAAGGCCGTACTACCTGGCACAAAAATCGAGGTCAAAGGGTTGACCGTTTTGCTGCTGCGTTGACTTTTAGCTTGCTGCCCCTGCGTTGACTTTTCATGACAGCGTTGACTTTTGTAGAATTGACTTGGGTTGACTCATCTACTGGTTGGAGGGTTGTTGTGACACATGCTGGGCTGGCTGACCAAAGAAGACTTTGCTAGTTGAAGCATCCTGTTGATCGCCGAAACGAACACACACATTTTTCCTGTTTCTGATTTGTCTTCTGTAAGATCTGCTTATATGTTCTATCTGCATTTTGCTTAACTACTTGTATGATTGCTGTGAGAAAAGTGAAATTGCTCTTAGCATAGAACATCTTCAAAACTTTACAAAACTTCCGCCTCCGATAGTGTATTTACAATACACCCAAGTCTTCCGCCTCCAATAGAGTATTCTGCACATACTTATATAAACTTTGCCTTTTCCGCTCCGATAGTGTATTTGCATATATGTTAGACTATTGTAGTGATAGTGATCTATTAGGCGTTGTTGGGTGGTTTGCCGCCGATAGTGTTAAATGCAACTTATATCTGGTTTTGCCTCCTTATACCGTTTAACGTATAATTATATATTTAATTATTATATATGATATAGATAGATATGGGTTTTGGCCTCCGCTACCTCTATTTTGCTCTTTTGCTCCTCCGTAGCTCTTCTTTGCTACTCTGTTGTGGCTCTGATAGCTCTGTTTGCTTCCTTTTTTCATTGGCTCTATCTGCTCTTTGCTCTATTTACTCCTCTGGTTGGCTCTGTCTGCTCCTCTTGGTTCCTCCGATGGACTTTGTTTGCTCCTCTGTTAACTTGTTCTTTTTGGCATATATATATGGCACTCCTATAGCTTTGTTTTTGGCATATATATATAATATATATATATATATATATATGGCTCCTCGTGTAGCTCCTCTTGGTTCTTCTTGGGCATGTATTACATGTAATGCTCTTCCAATATGGCTCCTCTTGCTCCAATGTGGTTCCTCTGGCTTGGCAATGTCTTTCAAAGAGACCTCCTTTGTTTGTTCTGATATTCTGCAATATGCCTCTCTTGCTTATGGCTCGGCTATCCTGATGGCCTTGCTCTTGTCTCTTCATGGATCTGCTCTGCTTCCTCTTGGCTTCATATTGTCATCTAGTATCTAGAATATTGCCATATTGACATCAATGACAACCTAGGTCAACAATCTCCCCTTTTGTTATTGATGGCAATATTCTTCTTCTCTCCCCCTTTGACATCAATGGCAAAGGAGTGCTTTGGGACTCCCCCTATCAAACTGCTTCTGTTCTTCATGAATGGTAGATTTTCATGGGTCTATGACTCCCCCTGTCATAGTGCTCCTCTTCTTTTTACTCGAGATAGAAGGATTGATGCTTTATCATCAATTAGCACATTATTCCCTCTTCATGTCTCAGAACTACTTTATCATGGCTTCAACAATGCTTAAAGATGCTCAAATTCAATGCTTTCAATCAGATTGCAAATAGCCATCCACCAAGTGTCCAAATCCAGGTTTTTATGCTTCAAACCATATTGTTGTCTCGACAGGCAGAATTGAGAGACCTTCATAGTCTGAATCAAGAGAAAATGCCACTGAAATTTTCTTTCTTGTTATCTTTCTTCAGATCCGAGTTCCTTTGTGTCTCTGAGCTTCTCCTTGAGTCACTGCCATCCAGCATTCAACATCACTGCATTTGGATGAAATGATGAGAGGTTGTGTCTTACTATTGCTATATTTTCTCAGTGACCAGTCTTAGCATAAGTTATATTTGACTGCACCACATTCTCCTTTCTATGAGCCATCTTTTCCTTGTGTCCTTGTACATATCTCAACAAGTTATTTCCTTAGCAGATTTTAATATCCAATCTGTAACTGTCTTTTAAAATCATTCTGTTGATTTGCATTTTTGGCAATGCTTCAGTTTTGTTATATGCTGCCAGCTGCTCTTACTTCAAACTCCATTCCAAATGTTTTTTTGTTTGAAGATTGCCTCTATTAGTGTCCATAATTTATATGTTCTCACATTAAATCCCTGAGTCAAGACATTTAGCATCTGTAATATCAGCACCATAGTTATTTTCCCTATTTCTCTAGCATTAGATGACTTTCTCTGTTGCTCCAAATAATACGTAGTGATTAAGTGAAGGCATCTTTAACAACAGCCCAAAGAATGGTTACAAGATCATATTCTTCAATGGAGTACCCGTGAGAAATGATCTTTATCAAAGAATGACTGTTAATATAGCTCAACAAGGATTTCATAGGGACCCTTTCACTAATAGCTTCTGCAATAATGATCAAGAATCACAGGCTCCCCCTAACTGTAGGCATCATCTCTTTTGGCAGAGTTTTCCCATCAAATGCTTAGATTGTCAAAATTCAAGCCAATGACACACGTTGTTGGCTAGAGAGTTCAAGGGACTGTCTGATTGTATTTGCTTCCTTCTCCATACTTGTGTAACTTTCTCCTTTTGCATGGTTCTAGCTTGTGTAAGAGCCCAAGTTAAGTTACAATTTCGTGCCATATGACCAATGTTATGACTCTTGAAGCATTCTACATTGTTCATGAATAAGAATTCATGATTTCTTCTTGCAAAATTGTTTCTTGGAGATTGTTGGGGACTATAATATCTATCTCTATGGGATGGTTGGGGACCATAACATCTTTATGATATGCTTTACAGTCTTTTGCCATGTGGCCAAAGTTTGTACAAGAATAACAATAACCAAAAAATGAACTTTGGTACCTGGGAGATGGAGATTTCCTTGATGTACTTCTGAAGCCTTTCTGCCTTGAGATCCTTTGATGATAACCATTGCCTCTCGCATTTTTGACATCATCTACATTCCTTCTTGGAACGGGATTTCTTCTATTGTAGCCTTGATTTTTCTCCTTGCCTTTGCTGGAACTGGGAGCATCACCATTTCTTTCTGGCTTCTTCACATCCCTTTTGTTTAAAGCATTTTCATTCTTGTTTGAGGATTCACCTGCATACCCGAGACCTGATTTATCAAATGGACATCTGTGATAACTGAGCATGTCATCCAAGGCTTGAGAGCTCTTCAAGATTTTGTTCATCCCTTCAACCTTTGTTCTGAGGAGGACAATCTCTTCTTCCAATCTTTTACACTCATTATTCTTCTTAGCAAGTTGTTTCTCAGTTCCTTCCTTGATACGAGTAGCTTCATCTGCTTCTATTTTAAAAGAGATGATATTTGACTTCATTTTGAAGATTTCTTCATTCTTTGCTTGACTGCTCTCCATTTCTTCCTTGATCCTTGTAGCTTTACATGTTTCAACCTTGAGAAGCTTGATGTTAGATTTTAATTTGAAGATTTCTCTATCCTTTGCTTTTGGTTGATAGATCATGTTGTTTCTTTCCTTTCTTGCTTCATCAGCCTATACTTCTATGACTTCCAATGCTTCCTTTGTCTTCTCAACTCCTTGTACTTGTTTCCTGGCTTCTTGTAGTTGAGATTTGAGAGAGGAGACCTCTACCTTGTACTGACCAATCTCTTCTTCAAGTTTGTTCAAGCTCTTGTGCCTTTGTTCAAGTTGACTTGACAAGGTATCTTCCCGTTTGTTTGCTTTATCCAATTGATTGTCATAGATATGACTTCTTCATGATGCTTTCTTTTGCTTTGATGAAATTCCTTCTTAAGCTTGGCAAGCTCTTCATCCCTTGTTTGATCTTGGTTACTAGCTAGTGCTATCTTCTTAAGTTCCTTATTTTCCTTTTTCAAATTGTTAATCTCTTCCATCGCAGCCATAAGTTGAGCGAGGAGATCTTCTACAAAATCTTTTTCATTCTCTTCATCTTCTAGGTCTGCTTCAGCCTTGATGTCATCATTCTCGTTTTCACCTTCTATGATGGATTCTGGATTTCCTTCTTGATTTCCATCATCTTCTTGACTAATGGTCATGGTCAATGCCCCTTTTGAGTGAAGGTCATGAAGTTTGTCCCATATACCCTTTGCTGATGAATATTTTCCTAGATTGTTCTTTACAGAATCAGGTAGCCCATTCAAGATTGCCTTCATTTCTTTTGCATTGTACTCCTTGGATTCTTCATCCATCCTGCTATCAGCAATCACTAATTTCCAGATTTCAATGCCTTGAGTCTGTATGAAATTCCTCATTCTTGCTTCCCATATACTAAAGTTCCCATTGGAGCCTCCTCAAATTGATTGTCTTCTATTTTAGTAGTAGAGGGAGACACATCCTTAGGAGGATTGGAGACTTTCTTCCTTGACTTCGCCATTTGTGTTCTAAAGGTCAACCTTCAAGCTGTTAAGCTTTGAATGAAGGTACTTGCTCTGATACCAATTGTTGGAAATACTGAGAGGGGGGGTGAATCAGTATTTCTTTTTCCAATTAGTGTTTTACCAGTTAAAACATTTATATTCAGAACACAAGATGAACAACGAGAATAAATGCTTTTATTAATATAATCTTTGCAGTAAAATAGATACAATATATAGATGGTTGCAATCAGTTGCCAAGCACCAACTTGGACTTTGGTGAGGCTCCAACCTTCAAAGCTCCAACTCTATTTCGCCAAGGTACCAATCATGGACTTAGGAGCACCAACTCCCAAGGACTTCAATCCTTCCATTTCTTAAGACACCAGTCCCAAGGACACCTATCCTTCCTACTTCTAAGGCATCAACCCCAAGGACTCCAATCCTTCTTACTTCTGAGGCACCAGCCCCAAGGACTCCAATCCTTCTTTCTTTTGAGGCACCAGCCCCAAGGGTTCCAACCCAATCTTGTCAAGGCACGTTTGATAGTAATGTTCTGCTCTCAGAACTCTTCATTACTAAGTTCTCTCTGTTTACAGCTTCACTGTAGTCTCCATGCTACAGCATCAGTGACAACCAGTCTTCTCATGAAGGAGTCTTTACAGCTCTTCATATAGTCCACACAGAGTCTTCAATCGCTGACCTCTGATCATATCTCCACATAGCTTTAGTGAGTCCACTATAGTTGCACTAAACTCTACATGAGAACCTACTTTATGTTAAAGCATATGTTCTTATTGTCACAGTGAATGCTTCAGCATGACTATTTCTCTGCTGGCTACTTCTGCCTTCAAACAATGTTAGATAAAACTCTATTCATTACATCACAGAATTATACTTCAGACTGCATTGTATACCTGATTAATTCTTTCACAGGGTAACACAATTAGCTAAGAAGCTCACCCTTCAAATGCCTCCTGTCCTGTTGGTCCTTCGGCCCTTTTTTTTGTTCTGCTGGACCCTGTTGTTGCCTCTGTTTCTCCAGCTTATTTTGACAACACAGCTACTACACTTAACACCCCTTATTCTCTGTTTGTGTTGTTGTATATGCTCCTGATTCCTCCAACTCTTGGTTTCCTCTTTTCGCTGGCTCTTTGGCTTCCTCAACACTCGCTTCAGCTCCCTCTGCTGGCTTACCCTTCGGCTTCCTGGCTTCTCGGTCGCTGTAGCTCCCTCTGTCTCTTCGTGCTCACAAGACACGTTCATTCATGAGAGAGGACCAAACACACAGAGCAAAACTATTGCCTATTCAAACTGTAACAAAGCCCCGTTTTTCCAATGACAATAGGCATACACAGAGACAGTTTTGGTTAACGGAAGTGCCACGTCCCAATCACAATCGCAATCTGCTTGATTCAACCTACTGAACTATTGTCTAGGCCTCCTGAACTATTGGGAGCGTTATTATAAGCTTTTGGACTAGAAGCCCCGCGCAATACAAATGTTTAAATACACAGGAAATATATGAAAAACCACGAGCGAAGCGCTAAGGGTGGACTCCAAAAAAATATTACTCCCACATCTATACTGCATTGGGTCCGTAGTGAAATCGCAATCAGCAGTCACAGCATGTCGCGCCATCCCTTTATAACTTGCAATGGTCACTTCCAACATGGCGGACGCGATAGAGCATTAATTCAATTGTAATGTTGCATCGGGTCCGCAACATTCATCGCAATCAGCACTTGCCCTTGGCGGAGGTCCGATGCAATATCGCTGATCGCTATCGGCAATTGCAATGGGCCACTTAGCACTTTATAACTCCCGCTCCCGAAGTGTTGATGCGATATTCATCGGAAATCGCAAATCGCAAAGGTTCAGGTCTAGACCTTAATGTAGACCACTCCCTTATAGCGATGCGATAATATGTGTCGGACCCGATAGGACTCAACACTCCCGTGCATAAAATTTCAAGTCCGCTTTCCCGAATCCACTAAGTGTTTTAGTGTGATTTCTCTGTGTAAAAGGCATTCGGCGATAAACAAGTAAATACACATGGGTGATGCTATATGGGTTCTACGGACCCGATAGCGTTAAAACTTTTGCCTCCGATAGTGTATTTAAAATACACCCAAGTCTTTCGCCTCCGATATAGTATTCTGCGCATACTTATATACAATGTGGAAAAAGTCGAAGTCGGGATTAATTCGACAAGGGTCCAAAAGTTGAAAAACTCGTCAAAGTCGGGATTTTTTTGAAAAAGTCGGCAAAACGTCGGCAAAATTAAAACAACACCAAATTATTCATTTTTTTTTTTATTTTTTTTAACATCTAGAGTATCCACAACATCAAATAAATGCATTTCCACATAAACATGTGAAGTAAGCTAATATATAATATGTATATGAAGTCTAGTGCTACATCACATATCAAAATAGTGAATCAACTCCTGAATTTTGAGTCCTGTCTGAGTCTCAACTCTTAAGAGTCAAAATATCAACAAAAAATATAATAAATGTATATCATGAGTCATCTAAAAGTCATCAAGTAATCAATCACTAAGATCCTCTTTCCCTTTTAATTTTTGTTTCCTAATTGTACTAAGAAATAAGTCATGCATTTATTCAATAGATTGTAATTTGCTTGGGTAATAAGGTTTTAAGTGGTAGGTCCAATGAAAATTAACAGTGAGTATCACAGTAAGATGTGAAAATTAACGCTTGGTGACTCCAAGCTGCTTATTTTCTGAGAAAACAGTAGATGTCAGATTACTAACCTAGCCTTGGCATCTATTATTCAAAAACTCTTGGAGGCAAAATCCACTTCTGATACATAACCTTTCCCCACATTTACAAGGAGTTCACCACAAAAGAAGATTCCCTTTCAAAATGAGCTATCATTGCAGGAAGGATCTTTGTTGTCACAAGATTTCACAAGTACTTTGTTCCTGTCTGAAAAATGGGTTCTTTTTTGAGGCACTGGTTTTGTTTTTTTTGGACAGGTTGTTGTTATTTGATCTTCATGACCTCCTCTTTGTTGTTTCTTTTGGAAGCATTCAACAACTCTAACAATGTTTTTGATGGTGTGGGGTTCTTTCTACGAGACACTGTTGTATGCTTGTCCTTTTGGTACTTTTGTAATCTTTTGAAGGGGCAGTGGTTGTTAGAGTCTGGATCACTGAAAGCCTGGAGGCTTAGCCAATGCATACTTTGCTTTCTAACTAGAAATATGAAGTATAAAGATTTGTTTTTCTTTGGAAAACAAAAACATATCTTAACCTCAAAACTAACAGATTACAAATGAGACTACCATGCTCGCAAGAAGTATAACAAACAATATAATGCAATAACTTGAAAATGCATGGAGGGAAGCTTCAATTTACAGTTTTTTCACCTTTGAGGCCTCTTTATCCGCGGCCTAGGAAGGGAGGCAGACTTTTTGGGTCGACTCCCGATTAAATCGGGAGTATAAGGAAAAAATCGCCAAAAAGTCGGGGGATTAAATCGTTTAGTTCAAAAAATCGCGTTTTTAGGATTAAATCGGGATTTTTTGCAGACTTTTTCCACACTGCTTATATAAACTCTGCCTTTTCCATTCTGATAGTGTATTTGCATATATGTATGTTTTTTTGCCGCCGATAGTGTTAAATGCATATATATTTGGGTTTTGGCCTCCGATAGCTCTGTTTTGCTCTTTGCTCCTCCAATAGCTCTGTTTTGCTCTCTCCAATGGCTCCGATAGCTTTGTTTGCTTCCTCCATTGGCTCTGGCTGCCCTTTGCTCTATTTGCTCCTCTTGGCTCCTCCGATGGCTCTGCTTGCTCCTCTTGTTGCCCTGTTCTTCTTTGGCATATATATATGGCACCTCCTGTAGCTCTGTTTTGGCATATATATATGATATATATATATGGCTCCTCCTATAGCTCCTCTTGGTTCTTCTTGGGCATGTATTACATACAATGCTCTTCCGATATGGCTCCTCTTGCTCCAATGTGTCTCCTCTGGCTTGGCAATGTCCTTCAAAGAGACCTCCTCTGTTTGTTCTGATATTCTACAATATGCCTCTCTTGCTTATGGCTTGGCTATCCTGATGGCCTTTCTCCTGTCTCTTCATGGATCTGCTCTGCTTCCCCGTGGCTTCATATCGTCATCTAGTATCTAGAATATTGCCATATTGACATCAATGACAACCTAGGTCAACATCCCAGGCCTTGTACAATGTCATGGCAACATTCATTCCACCACTCAGACGCCTGCAGAGGATCTACAGGCATCTACGATTCATATGGAGACCCATGAGGTCATTTATGTGCCCTCAAACCCACTGGTGTTGAAGTTTCTAAATTTACTTAGTTTAGAAACCCTTCATGCACTTTTTCTGATTTATTCTTACCTACTTGTTAATTTTCCTTTAACAAGTTATTTACAAAGTAAATACTGAAAATAAACACCAGTGCATGCTCAACATATTACAGATCAACAACTAAAAGGAACAAGAACAAACACACCACATGACACCATTATTTTTGGACCAATGTCCCCGAAAAAACCCAATGTGGGAAAACCGGTGCAGCCATCTGAGGGTTTTCTTATTAAGCAATATCAGAGTACAATCTAGGTGCCGAAATTGGCCTACCCAACAGAGAATTTCCTTACCAGTTATACCTTACAGTTTGAGAGAAATCTTCTGGTTGAAACTCCGGAAAACCCTTTCAGCAGCTCCTCAGCACAAAACTGCGTTGCAACCCCAGCGTCTGCTCAAACTGGACTGCGTCAGCACCTCTTTGTCTCACGCTGGCCCTGCATCAGCCTTTCTAGGCCTGCGTCAGCCCCAGGAGGCCCTGCGTCAGCTCTTGGAGCCCTGCGTCAGCTGCGCTGGCCCCTCTGGTGCTCTGCACAGCACTTAGCTGCCTCTGCGTGGCCCTGCGTGAGCCCTTGCTGGCTCTGCGTCACCCTCCTTGGCTGTTGCGCTGCTCTCCCAGCACAATCTCTACCTTCTTTGTTTCTCTGTACTCAATGCCCCTCAGCTGCTCTCCCGATCACTGATTCTATCTCTCTTAGCAAACTCCGCTCTAAAGAATAGAATGACTGATCATTTGGTGTGTTCTCCAAGTGACCCTCAAGCCCCCTCTTATACTTTTCATGTTGACATTTCAACGGTCGAGATTAAGTCCCTAATCAATAGCTAAGATTAGATCTGGCTTGATCCATGTCTTTTGGACCATTCTAACACAGTTTCATATTAATTCCCATTAATATTTTATTTTCCCTAAGTTTAAACTTAGGGACTCCATTAAAAATATTAATTATTTTAATATCTCCTGAACTGTTCAGAACCTACGCAAATCCTTTTTGGGTATTGGAGATCTCATATGCCCTAACCTCTCCACCAAATTTCGTGGCTAGAGCACATTCGATGCTACCCCAAATCAACACTCCCTCTTAGCAAGGACTATGCTTTAGCAATACTCCTCACTGAGTATTACTCTAATCATCCGGCATCGGTCACTGTTCTGATGCTAGGCCTTCCTGCCCAACATCCTTTGCATTGTTGCATCCTGTACTGGTGCCCATGGGTCTACCACTGCCATTGCTGCATCTGTACGACAGCTCCCTCTGCATCCGTGCTGTTGTTGGTCCTTTCTCCCAGCACTACATCCGCACTGCACCTCCTCTCATCATGCTGCAACGCCCACTACTGCACTACAACTCAGTTACTAAGAAGTAAGTAACTAATCTCCCAATCTAACCTCCATGTTGGGCTAGAGACACCCACTGATGTTGAAGCTCCCTCTGCCGCTGACAAGTGCTCCCTCTCTGACATCTGCGTTGTTGCAACAACTTCCTGCATCTCACACCGTTGCACACCTCTCTGTGCCTTCCTGCACTAGTGCAACACTCCTGTGCCTCTCGCACTGTTGCAACCTGCTAACTCTACGCTATCTCAGGACTCCTACATTGTAGCTCTCTCTGTCGCTCCATCCGCATCCGTCTCTACCCACTCAGCCAGTCCTGCTACTCCTTGTCAGGGCTCCCATAGCAAGGTCTAGACCAAGAGGCTAGGTACCTCAAGGATCCTGCCTCTCATCGCCTGTAGTCCATCTAGCTACAGCTTGATGTCTCCCCACTTCCGCTCAAGTGGCGTGTGTGCACTCATGGCACAGTCATCGTTTGTCCAAACTTCCTTCTCTGCCCGTGTTGGTGCTGCCTTAGTCTCAGAAGACTCTCCCTTACTCTTCTTCCTTGGGCACTAGGTCGCATAATGACCCATTTCCCCACAAGTGGAAGCACTTGATCTTGGAGAGATCTTCCTTCTTCCGCTTCTCCTGCTTTCCCTCAGATGCTAGGGCCACATCCTCCTCCTGCTGAACTTTGATTCCTTTGTTGTTGCTACCTGTCTTCAACTACTGTCTGATCTCTTCCTGGCGAAGAGCTGCCCACATCTCGTCTCAAGGTAGGAGAGTCCCTCTGACCAGGATATTCTAGACAAACACTTCCCAATCTTCTGAGACAACATTTAGGGCTATCCTCACCATAAGCTCCTGATCCAGTGTCGCTCCTATAGCAGTCAACTGGTCTCGGATTTCATTCAGTCCTCCGAAGAAGGTGTCAATCAATTGACCCTTCTTCATCTGATACGACCTCATCTGATTCTCGAGCAACACTTCTCTGCACAGAAGTATGCTGGTACAGGTTCTTGAGAGCCTCCCACATCACAACTTTCGTTTCCTTCTCGGCTATATGTGGTACCACATGATCCTTGACCTCGTCAAGGATAATGCACTTGGCCCTTGCCATCGCCTCTTCGTACTTGTCATTATCATTTGGGTCGACTGGGATAGCTATTGTCTTCAAGGCGAAGTTCTTGACACGATTCCTGTCAAGAACTGATAAGATTTTGGCCTTCCAGACTGCGAAGTTCGATGCTCCGTCCAGTCTATCCTAGTCTCTTACCCCGTGTAGTGCCATGATGCTCCTCTTCTTCCCTCCTGGAAGTTCTCTATTCAACTCCTTTGAGTCTCTACTTCTCGTCTGGAAGTTCTCTTCTGGAATCCTTCTGAGTCCTGATTTCCCTCTTCGAAATCCTCTTGCCACTTGTCGAGATGCCCCCTACTCTGATTGTCTTGTGCAACTATACTGTTGATCCAGGTTCCTCGGCTAGAAACCCTCGGTGACAACTCCTTTGGCCCTGCTCTGTCAGGTATTGTTCTGACTACAGTACCTCAACAGCTCCACTCTACAATATTCCTACAGCGTTCTAGACTCCAGCAACTGCCTCTCTGTGAACTGCGTTAGCCCCTCTCTGCCTCACGTTGGCTCTACGTCACCCCAAATGGGTCTGCGTCAGCCCTGGGATGCCCTGCGTCAGCCCTTTGGCCCTCTGCATCAACAACGTTGGCCTCTCTGAGACTCTGCGCAACTCCCGACTTCTTTTGCGTGGCTCTGGCTAGCTCTGCATCACACTTCTTGGCCTATGTGCTTCTAGAAATAGCTTTTGTCACCTCCGGACAATTGTTTTCTGTTGTTATTGCTCCACTCGACTAAGGTCTCTTAGTCCTCCTGTGATCTACAATCACGCTCTGATACAATGTTGAAGTTTCTGAATTTACTTAGTTTAGAAACCCTTCATGCACTTTTTCAGATTTACAGATCAGCAACTAAAAGAAACAAGAACAAACACACCACATGACACCATTATTTTTGGACCAATGTCCCCAGAAAAACCCAATGTGGGAAAATCGGTGGAGCTATTTGAGAGTTTTCTTATTAAGCAATATCAGAGTACAATCTGGGTGTCGAAATTGGCCTACCCAACAGAGAATTTCCTTAGCAGCTATACCTTATAGTTTGAGAGAAATCTCCTCACTGAAACCCCGGAAAACCCTTTCAGCAACTCCTCAGCACAAAACTGCTCTGCAACCCCAGCGTTTGCTCACACTGGACTGCTTCAGCCCCTCTCTGTCTCATGCTCGCCCTGCGTCAGCCCCTCTCTGTCAGCACCAGGAGGCCCTGCATCAGCTTCGCTGGCCCCTCTAGTGCTCTGCACAGGACTTGGCTGTCTCTGCTTGGCCCTGTGTGAGCCCTTGCTAGCTTTGCATCACCCTCCTTGGTTGTTGAGCTGCTCTCCCAACACAATCTCTGCATTCTCTGTTTCTCTGTACTCAATGCCCCTCAGCTGCTCTCCCAATCATTGATTCTATTTCTCTTAGCAAACCCTGCTCTAGAGAATAGAATGACTAATTATCTGGTGTGTTCTTCAAGGGACGCTCAAGCCCCCTCTTATACTTTTCCAGTTGACATCTCAACAACTGAGATTAAGTCCCTAATCAACGTCTAAGATTAGATCTGGGTTGATCCATGTCTTTTGGACCATTCTAACACAGTTTCATATTAATTCCCATTAATATTTTGTTTTCCTTAAGTTTAGGCTTAGAGACTCCATTAAAAATATTAATTATTTTAATATCTCCTAAATTGTTTAGAACCTGCCCAAACCCTTTCTGGGTATTGGAGAACTCATGTGCCCCAACCTCTTCACCAAATTTCGTGGCTAGAGCACATCTGATGCTACCCCAAATCAACAACTGGGAGCACCACAGGTCTACTACTTGGAGAACAAGGGGCCACCCCCTTGTCCATCATATTCCGAGGAATTTATTCCTCAGTATGGCACTTCAAGACATTATTAGTCCTTTGGAGAGCCCCACAACATGTACATATTATTATTTGGCCCCTTGTGAGGCTTATTTTTACACTTGTGAGCTAGTTTGGTGGGCTTGTCACCAATAGGGGTTTTATTTGCACATTATTTTATCATTAGGGGCTAATGTAGGCCGATAAGCTAATTCGAACTCCTTAGGAGGCTATATATTGATGTTAGATACATTCATTTGGATCATCACTTGACTTGGGATCTCTCTAATCATAGAAAACTTTGCATTTTTTCGTTGGAGGATATTTTTTGGAGATGAATGAATTTTGAGGTATGGATTTGGGCTATATATTTCTTGTCTTGGAGCTTTGTCTTGCAAACGAAATGTTGGTTGGATATATTGTAAGGTGAAGCAAGCATCCATCAAGGCACCTCAATTCACCCTGGCGACTCCACTATAATCTTAATATGCAAAATCATAGAGGATGGAGATTTCTCTTGGTCCTATATTGGAAAAATTCAATAACCAAGAGATTCAAGAGCTGCAAAAGAAAGTTGTCGAACATGCACGAACTTTTCAAAATATGTTGGATGGCATGAATATGGAATTCATGCTCAGGCTTTATAGGTTGCAAGAAGTACAACTCGACATAGTAAGGTCTGCTTACAAAGAGGATCCTAGTCGTCTCCTTGACCTTGCTCACATAACTTGTGCCGTGATATTTTGGATACCCTCATTAATATGAAAAGGAATACCTCCTCTGGGGATGACGAAGAGGTGGATCCCAAGAGCCTCCAAGTCATGCAAGAAAGAATGGATGAATATAGTAGGGCATGCAAGGAGTTAGTAAGGGAATATAATTCTAATGAAGTTTTCTCTTGCTTATATGATGAAGAAGTGAAGCTTCATAAGATGAAATGTTAATATAAGGAAAACCCTACTAACGCTCTCCTCCTGGAAGCATATTACCAAAATCATGTAACAAATACCTTAGCCATTGTGCTTCAAAGGAAGAGAGAAGAAGAGAGGTCTCGCTTATCGACCAACCAAGATGAAGATGACCTTGAGGATCTCGTTGATGAGCAGGAAGATGAATCCTCGTTGTGGATGCAAGATGGACAGGATGATTTTGAGAGTACATCTGTTCAGGAGAATGAAGTTATGGAAAGTAGGGTCGAGACTGACTTTACCTTTCTCAAGGATATCACTCCTGATGAATCCCCTTTTGAAAACCTTGAGGAAGGTGATCCCGTAAGCTCCTTGGAAAGTTGACATTGGAGATTATTTCCTTATTAAAAAGGTGATGTGGGAAATTTTTGGGCCCCAATTAGATTGTGCTCCAATTTATGATACTAATAGGGAAGATGAAATTGAGACTGGTTTTTCCTTTATCCCGCACATTACTTGCGATGACATATCCATCGATACCTTTGGGAAAGAGTATTATTATTTTCCCTTGCATGAAGAAGAACAATTGGAAATGATTGATTCTCCTTTTAACGAAAGCCCAACCTTTGATGCTTATATAGAGGAAAGCAATGACTCTCCCACCTACCCACCTCATGGCTATGTATTCAAATCATTAGAGCCTCTAAATTGTGGAGAAGGAAATCCCATCGAATATGACACTTCGCCCTCCCCTTTGCCTTCCCCTCTTGTTCATCACCTCGACAACCTTATACTTTATCATTTTTTACCCATCATCAGGATTATGATCACTTTGTACACTCCCCTCCCCGCTATGACCATCACATTGAGAGACCTATTTGTTGCACTCCTTTCTCTCACCCTTCGTTCCCCTCTCATCACAACCATGTGACATCCTCAAAGCATGTTATTACAAGCAGTGATTGTGATCAGGAGTTATCGAGAGTGAGCATTCATTCCTCCATTTTGTACATAAAAGGGGAGCCTGGACCTCTAGAAAGACAAGTTTTCTTTCTCCTAGGACCACCCTCTACCTCGAATGGAGATCATATTTTCCTACCTCGCCACCTGCCTCATCCATCATGTGACTATGTCCTCATTCGATTTGGGGGTTGCTACATGAGTAATCATACTGGCAGGCATATGTATATTGATGTAATGATATGTTGGTTGCACTGGCTTTATGTTTACACTAAGTATTAAATTACTATATGCTTGTTAGGGTAGGATGGATTGCATATTGATTTTCCTCATTAGAACTAACCGCATATGATGTTTGTCATGATAGATTAGATTTAGGTTTAAAAAAAATGCATATTTTATTTCTTGTTGCTTTAAAGGCTAATATTAAGCATGGGTGATCATAAGACACCATGAAAAGCATGTTGCCCCGTGGCTTTGATCTTTGACATGTGCAGATAACAGGCCTACAGTGACCATGAGATTGTTGGAGTTCTTGTGACCTCTCGTTCAAGCAGCCTCGTCCACTTCTTTGAGAGATCACATCCTAGTTGGAGCGAGATGTTACCCACCACTTTGTGGGTGATATCCCTAGGAGAAAATTTTCTCCATGATGGACCTCAGCTGGCAGCCAACAGCCCCTTGCAACCTCCTACTAACTCATTGTGCCATTTCTCTGCAACCTGAGCCATCCATGTGGTCCCTCACCCACCTGTATTAATCGTATGTTTGAAGGTGGGCCTCCCGAATCTAAAGGTATGTCTTGTCATTTGGTAATTGAGTATTGGATTTACTTCTCATGGATACTTCTGGGTATGGATTGATGGGGGGATTTGGCGGAAAGGGTGTGCTTAGTTTGTGCTCTTGTCCCCTTGATCTTTTTTGGATGTTACCCTTGGATCTTAGTCCCGTGGGATCTCCTTTATCGACCATTTGGTTCTAGGGTGGTACTACTTGGGAAAACCTGACTTTGGGTGCGTGGTCCCGCTCCTTTATCTGCATATATTACTCCCTTTCCACACATTATACCCCCATTCATCATTTCTCCTACCTGGGTCCACATAAGAACAGCCTCCCTATCCCTTTCCCGCACCTTGGGTCAGGCCTACAATGATGCCCCGGAGGTTGAAGCAGCAAAAAGAAAAAAGGAAAAAGCATAATTGGCCACATTTAACAAGAAATTGTAAAACAAAATGTAAGAGATTGCCAGGGAAAATATAATTAGCACGTGGGCAAAAGCCAATACATGAGCTCTACCTCAATCCATGGTCATCACCCTAGTTTCATAGGCCCTAGATGAGCCTCCTTTATCATTCAGGAACCCATGATTGTCCCAAACCCTGGAGAGCAATGAACCGCCCTACCTAAAAGGGGGTAATCATTGTTATATCTTACACATCATGCTCTTCTCCTTTGAGCCCCGAGTAGTTAATGAAAGCAAATTCATAAAAAACAAAAGGCATATAAAGAAAGGTGGAAAAATGAAGGTCAAGGAACCTCATGTACCACGATTGCTCCCTCCTACACATTACATACCTAGGTGTGGGCTTCCCCTTATCCAACTACCCCCATGCCCCAATATGTGGCCCGGGGTTGCCCCTCTCATTCCCTATTCCATTCCACTTATTTATCACTTGCCACCCCCATTAGAGGGATGTACCTTGGACATACTATCCCCTTTAAGAGTCAAAACCACCTTATAAGGTATTGGTTAACCCCCTTTGGTGCTTAGAGACACTAGCACATGCCAAAGCCCATTACAGAAGGGCATTCCATTATGAAATACCCACTTTGTTATCCATGATTTGTAAACTTTTTTACCAATTATTTTAATGACTGGTTGTACTGGAAGACTAGGGGACGCATTGGATCTTATGCAGGATTACAGGTGGTTTCCATTTGGGATTGGTCTCCCTATACGGGATCCTAACCCCCAAAGGTCTACATTGGCACATATAAGGTGTGCATAGAGAGCAATTGGCCTCCACAACAGTAGACAGCGCTTTACGGATCTTCATCAATGCTCAGAGACTACTAGCAATACACTTTTGGAATGATAGAAATATGCTTGTTACATTGGGCCCAGCAGGCCCCACAGGAGCCTCACACTCTTGGCAAGTGTCCCAGGACTTGTACGATGTCATGGCTGTAGCCATTCCACCAATGGGACCCTTGCAAAGGATCTACATGCATCTCTTATTCATATGGAGACCCATGGGGTCATTTATGTGCCCTCAGACCCACTAGGAGCACCACAGGTCTACTACTTGGAGAACAGGGGCCACCCCCTTATCCATCATATTTTGACGATGTTAGATACATTCATTTGGATCATCACTTGATTTGGGATATCTCTAATCATAGAGAACTTTGCATTTTTTGGAGGATATTTTTTGGAGATGGATGAATTTTGACGTATGGATTTGGGCTATATTTCTTGTTTTGGAGCTTTGTCTTGCAAATGAAATGTTGGTTCGATATATTCTATAATGTTGTAAGTAAATTTTGACGTTGTTATTCTTGTTTTTGCATACTGCTAAAATTAGGGCTAGTTGTTACATAATTGAAATGTGGAATTAAGCATGTTTTAGCTAATTTAATGTATGGGCCAATGTTGTATGAATGAAATGTCCTAGAGATTATTTGTCTCAATAAGTTTGCATCATTTTCTTTGAGGTATAAATGCTTGAGGGTCACTTTTCTTTTCTTTCTCTCAACATTGGATGAAGTTGATTTTTCGGGCTTCCTTGATCAAGAAACCAAGTTCTTACTCATCATCATCCTTGACTCCATATCCCCAAGTGAATTAGGCACAGATCCCTCAAAACGGGTGATCATTTTAACCCTCTTTTTACCCTTTTCCCCTTTTTCGCTAGGTCTAGCCCCATTAGGTCACCAAGGGCATCAATTTTCGGGGAATTGACCCAAGGAAAAATTTTGATCTCCTACAAGATACTACGCTGGTGGGTCCCCTCCCTCTCCTCCAAATTTGAGGCAATTCTAACTGTGGAATCTTCGTGAATCCAAGCCCAAGCTCTAGGATCGAATTTTGCCTAGGCATCCCCAAGGCTAGACCTCAACATGATCAATTCAACCTTTTGAAGTAAATATTCTTGTTTGATCCTTTCCTTTCACCCTATCCAGGATAGGAACATCATTGGTTGCTACATTCCATCGCCGAGCCTGGACTGGGTCCACTTGGCCCCGTGTGGTGCCACTTCTCAATAAAGCTTAATTGTCAAGGACCATTTAGGAATCCAAGTTTCCCAAGGATTATATGGATTGAGAACCTCATCTATAAGCCTATTCCTTCTCCCTCAACCCTCCAATCCTCACCCCCTACCCCTGGAGGACCAAGTCCCTTGCTTAAAGAGCAAGCAAGTTCCATTCTGCACTCCATCCTTGGGAAAGGGTTTCCAAGGTCACTTTCCACCTATCAATCAACATGTATTTTACAAGTGATCCCTACACTACCAGGACTCCTCCCATCGACGAAAGTCCGTAAAGAGCAAGGAGACTTAGCTGTGGTGACAATGAGTTAAGTTGCCATTGTTGCCCTTAACCTAGCAATACTAGTTTGAGTGGTAACATTTCTGGCACCGATCGCAGGGACACGAGACGTGTGCTTTGTTCCCCGTACGACATATTGACCTATCATTATTGGCGACTTCACTGGAAGATCAAAGCCCTAGTTCTTCATTGGGCTTTGAAGTTAATGCTTATAGGGTGAAGCAAACATCTATCAAGGCACCTCAATTCACCCTAGCGACTCCATTATAATCTTAATATGCAAAATCATAGAGGATGGAAATTTCTCTTGGTCCTATATTTGAAAAACTCAATAACCAAGAGATCCAACAGCTACAAAGAAAGTTGTCGAACATGCACGAACTTTTCAAAATATGTTGGAGAGCATGGATATGGAATTTATGCTCAGGTTTTATAGGTCGCAAGAAGTACAACTCGACACAGTGAGGTGTGCTTACGAAGAGGATCCTAGTCGTCTCCTTGACCTTGCTTACATAACTTGTGCCGTGAATATTTTGGATAACCTCATTAATATGAAAAGGAATACCTCCTTTGGGGATGACGAAGAGGTGGATCCCAAGAGCCTCCAAGTCACGCAAGAAAGAATGGATGAATAATGCAGGGAGGTAGTAAGGGAATATAATTCTAATGAAGTTTTCTGTTGCTTATATGATGAAGATGACCTTGAGGATCTCAGTGATGGGCAAGAAGACGAGTCCTTGTCAGGGCTATAGGATGGACAGGATGATTTTGACAGTACATCCGTTGAGGAGAATGAAGTTATGGAAAGTAGGGTCGAGACTGACTTTACCTTTCTCAAAGATATCACTCCCTGGGCCACATATTGGGGCATAGGGGTACTTGGATAAGGGGAAGCCCCTTTCCCTCTAGATGTAGATGTCGGTGGAGTTGGCAGTGGACTCTGTTGTGTCCTAGAAGCTGAAGAACTAGGAGCTACAAGAGGTAGACCATGTTCTCTACTGGTGGCAGGGGTAGCCCGGGTAGGTGATGTCACCTCCTCCTCCTGTTGCTCCTCCTCCTCCTCCTCCTCCTCCCCATCTACGCCTTCCACTACCTCCTGCTCTAACCAATCATTGGCAGACTCCATGAGAGGCCTCTCGGCCTCAACCCTCCATGCAGCAGTGGTGTCAATCCCATCCAATGAGATGGCCTCCATATCAGGTATCCTCTCAAGTTGCCTCACCCACAATTGAAGATGGTAGTAGACGTAGACCATGTCATTAAGTCGTTGGGACTCCAACCTATACAAAAATCATAAAATAACAATTATAAAAAAAATATTGTTTAATAAATTCAAAAACTAATTGGAAATTTACAATATTTTAAGTTTTAAGTTTAGCCTGTTGCGCTTCTTCTTGTGTATTTTTTCAAATACACTCCAGTTGCGCTTGCATCCTGAGGAGCTACATGTTTGGCTGAGGATTCGAATGGAAAGCTTTTGTAGATGGGGTACCCTGGAACCATAGATTCTCCACCATGCATCTACAACAAAATTACAAATAAAATTTTAAATAAACATAAGAAGAAAAAAATGAAATTTGAAAATTGAAGCAAAGTATGAAGTTATGAACTTGAAGAGACAATGAAATTTGAAACAAACTAAAAAATACCTGGCATTTTAATTGTCCTATCAGTCACGGCCATCTCAAAGCCAAATGTACCACCTGCCATCTTGTATATATCCATTTCTTTGGAGATTTTTGCACGTTCTGCTAGAGATCGCACCATCCTCTGAACACAGGTTAAGAATCCATCAATGATCTCAGCATCAAATACGAACCCACATGGATAAGAAAATGTGAGGTTCAGGCAGAACCTTACAACATGAATAGGACGATGAAGTCTATTGTTCCATCATTCATCAATCACTTCCCATAGGAGGAGTTGTTTTTGAAACCCCTCATCTCCCTTATCATCATAGTAGGCCCGAATGGATTCTTTGGCCCTGTCCATGGCCTCATACAAATAGCCCATTGCAGACTTCTCACCATCAACTACTCGAAGGACCTTTACCAAAGGTTCAATAACGGTGCACACCTCTTGCACTCCCACCCAGAAGTCTTCCTGGTATGAAACTAATCTGCATATGGCCTCTCCCTCTGGTTTGCGGCTCACTGTCAAAGCACGCCACTCCTCTGAAAGAAACATTCTCTTCACACCCCACAGAATTCAAGAGGGATTGAAGAGATATGAAACTAGTGGCAAACCGTGTTGGTGCATTTTCTCATCAAGCTAAGGACAGATGTATGATTATATATAAATTTTGTAATGTTTTTTTATAAGTCAACAATATCTTTGACGAAGGAAATTTTTCCTATGTCCTCCAACATCAAATCAATACAATGTGCAGCACAAAGTGTCCAAAATAAAGTAGGGTGTCTCTCCATAAACATCTTGCCAGCAGCATTGTCCGTTGTGACTTGGACATGTTCTGCACCCACCTCCAAAACAAACACATCCAGCAAATCACATAAAGTTTTTGCATCTTTGATATGTGAAGATGCATCAATAGATTTCATGAACATTGTCCCCTTGGGACTACTAACCAAGAAGTTTATAAGAGTTCTCCCCTTTTGGTCTGTCCAACCATCTGATATCACAGTGCATCCTGTTTGTGCCCATGATACCCTAAACTCCTCCAATATTTTGGTGCAGTCAACCTTTTCATCTTGAAGAATCAAGCCTCTAAAGTCATCATAAGAAGGGATTTTGTATCATGGGCCAACAATTGCAATAGCATCAACAGCAAGCTGGAAAAATGGATTATTCCTTGCAAACTAAAAGGAATATCACCTCAAAGGAGAAATTTGTCCAACAACTTGTCAGCTTGTTCTTTCTCAGTTTTTTTAAGCATTGAAGTGATAAATGGTTGTGAACCAGGCGTGGTTCTAAGAACAAAAAATGATGAGGCAGCTACCGGATTGGTTGTAGATATTGATGCTGAATTAGAACCAATGCCACTTTCATGTTCACCTGA
Organism: Pinus taeda; assembly: GCA_000404065.3. Lineage (NCBI taxonomy): Eukaryota > Viridiplantae > Streptophyta > Pinopsida > Pinales > Pinaceae > Pinus > Pinus taeda. Next base: position 100,110 of record APFE031671469.1, on the reverse strand, counting down.
GCCTAACACCCTCCCTACTAGCTGCTTCTTCGTTTCTGCTTTGGCCACTCTCTCGTGCTCTAATTCTTCCAATGATTTCATGGCTCTTCGGATGATTTCCGTATTTGTATTTGTGCAAGGCCCTACATCAAATCCAAGGATTTGTGCAAGGTGATACTTCAATCTATAAACCCCCCCGACATATGATGCCCACACAACTTGCAAGTCAAGTTCATTCTATCAAACCCTCCATCAGGTTCACCAAATTCCCACAGAAGATCCAATTTCTTTGGCATGTGTGTAACTTGGCTGAACTCTTGAGTTTTAATGTAAGATGAAGTTTGAATTTTGAAGTTAAACTTATGGCACAATAAGAATTGCAAGTTACAAAAATTTTAAAAAAATTACATAAATCACACAACAAATTGAAATTTTTACAATTTAGCAAACAAAAAAACCTCAACTCAATCCAAAATGAACTCTCTCCACTCTATGCAACAAAAATGCAAAAAAAACACCAACAAATCCACTCAAAAATCTTTGAAAAACAATGGGTTATAGAAAGTTGAAACCCAAGCAAAAATAAGAAAAAAACCAAAACAAAATGGCCAAATTTGGTGCCCATACCTGGAAACCACAGTTTGCCGGAAAAATTTGATCCAAAGACGAAATTCTCTTGCTTGGGATGCTAAAATCTCCAAGCTTCCCCCTCCTCTGCCTTAGTAGACGCCTTCTAGGGTTCCTCTCTTCCTCAGCTCTAAATCCACCAGGGTTTTTCTCCTCCTCAGCTCCCAATCCATGCCGCTACCACTGTCTGTTCAAAATGAAAAAAAAATCATTTTTTGCCTTATAAAACCATTGTCCACCACCCCCACGATAATATCAGATCGAATCGTGATTATTACGAATTAATCGCGATAATTTGAAGTTAGTGCGATAATTTCGCGATTTTTTGAGAAAAAATCGTATTAATCGGGCAATAATATCGGCATTTTCAAAAAATCGTGATTTTTTATTGTTATCGCGATTTTCGCAACACTGGGTGATATGCTTGGTACAGTATGCCGACAGGCACTCACAGAAGCCCCACACTCTTGGCAGGTATCCCAGGACTTGTACGATGTCATGGCATCATTCATTCCACCACTCGGACCCTTGCAGACGATCTACAGGCATCTCCGATTCATATGGAGACCCGTGAGGTCATTTATGTGCCCTCAAACCCACTAGGAGCACCACAGGTCTACTACTTGGAGAACAATAGGCCACACCGTTGTCCATCATATTCCGAGGGATTTATTCCTCAATATGGCAATTCAAGACATTATTAGGCCTTTGGAGGGCCCCACGACATGTAAATATTATTATTTGGCCCCTTGTAAGGCTTATTTTTACACTTGTGAGCTAGTTTGGTGGGCTTGTCACCAATAGGGGTTTTATTTGCACATTATTTTATCATTAGGGGCTAATGTAGGCCCATAGGCTAATTCGAACTCCTTAAGAGGCTATATATTGATGTTAGATACATTCATTTGGATCATCGCTTGACTTGGGATCTCTCTAATCATAAGGAACTTCCCATTTTTTCCTTGGAGGATATTTTTTGGAGATGGATGAATTTTGACGTATGGATTTGGGCTATATTTCTTGTCTTGGAGCTTTGTCTTGCAAACGAAATGTTGGTTGGATATATTCTATAACTATTAAATTTGGCAACTAGGGCCAAACTCCACCTTGGACAGCTCATATGATGCAGCTGATATTGTTATTGGATTCCTCTTTCCGAGAAGTGTAGGATTGATCTAAAGATCATCTCATTCTGACATGTACAAATGGAATTATGAATTTATTTCGTTTATGGACGAATTGTCAAGGTCTGCCAGCAAACTAATGTAGGCTCAGAAGCCCAAAAGACATGTCTTTTCATCCTCAACGTTGTATATAATTAGAAGGTGCATCTACCTCATTTGGTCATCAATCATTCTCACACATATCTCTCTCTCCTCATCTGATTGGGTCGTACAACTTAAAGGAAGCCTTCTTCTCCTCCACATGTGTGAAGTTTGACTGTGATTCTCTGTTTCCATTGTTGACTAAATTGCAGGAAGTTTGACTAGGATTGACCAGGCAACGCTGACCTTGTTTGACTACGATTTTTGTGGGATTATTTCTATTTGGGAAGGGCGCATTCTTTAGCATAGAAACTGAGACTTTCTGTGTTGTTTGACCAACATTGACCGTAGCAAGTTTGACTCTACATTGACCGAGTTTGACTGATATTTTCAGGACTATTTTGGGCTGATTCACACTATTCTTGGAGGCCGAGTTGACTGGGTTTAACCGAGCTGATTTGGAGGATGATTTTTGCTATGTTGACCAGCGTTGACTTTGTGGTTAGATCATCCTGTTGACTTCAGTTTGACTGGACAGATTTCACTGTGTTTGGACAAGTGAATTTTGTATATTGTACTCTCTCTCTACTGAACTTTAGAAGAATAATAAGAAGACTTGATCAAAGGGTTTCCCCACATTATGGTTTTTCCCGGGCATCCGCCAAATATTATGTCCTCTTCTTGACTTGTCTTATGCTTTTTATTTATGTTCTATCTGCATTTACTCTTATGTTAACGTGATTGCTAATCTGGAAATTGATATTGGGCTAATAAGGAAAATTGAAGTAAATTGCTCTTATGCATAGAACATACCATTGTTATCTATAAAATTAACATGGAATCGGAGTTGAGGTGAAGACAAAACCCAAGCAAGAGTGAAAAGAGCAATCACTGAGAAAAGCAATCACTGAGATTTGTTGGACAAGGACAAGAGTCAATGGCTTGCGCATCTTACTTCAAGCCTGATGACAGGCCCAATGATAACTCTGATTATCATGCATGGAAGATGTCTCTTGATTTGACTTTGGAAGAGCAAGATGTTATGGATTATGTGCAGAAAAAGATTACTAAACCTCCTTCAAATGCACCGATTGCCACTAAGACAAAGTACAAGAAAGGTGAAGTCAAAGCAAAGAAGATCATCAGGGATTCTATTAACAAGCATTTGGTTGCATACATCTCCAATTTGAGCACATCTAAGGAGATATATGACAAATTGGTTGGCATGTTCAAAGTTAGGAATGCAAACCAAGTTATCTTCCTCAAAAACAAGTTGAAGGACATAAAGAATGGAAGAGGTGAAGATATCCAATCCTACTTCATGAGGATTACCGAGATCAAAAATGTTTTTTTTTCAATTGGAGAAGTTATTACTGATAGGGAGCTCACTCTCATTGCCCTTGGAGGACTCCCTTGTGAATGGTATGTGTTCAACACTACTATCCTCAACAATGACCAGATTCCAAGTTTTGATGAATTATTGACTAGATGCACTGAAGAAGAGACCAGGATGATGGAGAGAGACATGCCTTCAAATAGGAATGATCCTACTGCATTCTCCGCTCATGCTAAAAAGAAGAACAATGCAGGTTCAAAGAAGCAATGTCAAGGAAGACCTGGATTCAAAGATGGAAGGAAGGGAAGATGCTTCATTTGTAACAGGTTTGGCCATTATGCTAGGGAGTGTCCTAATAGAAGGGATACACCTCAAGTGGTGCCTCAAGACACTTTACTGGGTATAAGGAAGCTCTTTCAAATTTGATAGAAAAGGATACAAATTTGGAGATCATTCTTGGGGACAATGCCACCTATCCCGTGAAGGGAGTTGAGAATGTTACTCTTCAATTGAATCAAGGCAACACCATTCATCTACAAGAAGTACTATATGTACCTAATCTAAAGAAGAACCTGGTATCTATCTCGGCGATGGTGGACAAAGGATTCAAGATGGCATTCATTGATGGAAATGTACATGTTTGGAATAGAAATTTCAAAGAAGTATTTACTCTTGGATTTAGGGTTGATAGCCTATATCAAGTTGGAGGAAGCCCATTGGGAGGTATGTCTTCCGACACATCTCTTCAATCCGAATTATGGCACCGGAGGTTTGCTCATCTACATTATAAGGCTTTACCCGATGTGAGGAAGGTGGTGACAGGTATGCCCGAATTTAAAGTAGAACATGAAGGTATTTGTCAGGGATGTGCTGAAAGAAAACATACAAGGGGGCCATTCCCCTCAAGTGATAACAAGACTACCGACATTTTGCAATTGGTTCATTCTGATCTATCTAGTATGATGCCCGTGACATTTTGGGTGGATATTTGTATTATGCTATCTTTGTGGATGATTTCTCTCGCAAAACTTGGATATATTTCTTGAAGAAGAAGGATGAAGTATACTCATGGTTCCGTTCTTTCAAAGGCTTGATCGAAAATCAAACCGGGAAGAAGATCAAAATATTGAGGATCGATAATGGAACCGAATATGAATCAAATGATTTCAATGACTATTGTAGAGAAGCTGGCATTAAGAGGGAGACTACTACTGCATATACTCTTGAGCAAAATGGTGTTGCTGAAAGGAAGAATTGTTCTATTATAGAAACCACTCGTGCCATGCTTCATGATCAAAGCCTTCTGAAGTTCTTATGGGCAGAAGCTGCCAACACTGTTGTGTACGTTCAAAATAGATGCCCTCATCAAGCATTGGACTCCAAAATGGTAAGAAACCTGATGTTTCTCATTTTAGAATTTTTGGTAGCCCCGTATATTTTCATGTGCCAAAAGAAAAGAGAAGCAAATTGGATGCATCTAGGAAGAAAGGAATATTTGTGGGGTACAGTGAAACTTCTAAGGTGTATAGAATCTATGTGCCTGGTCAAAGAGAAGTGGAGAGAAGTCATGATGTCACCTTTGATGAAGATATTGTCCTTGGGAAGATTAGTAATCTTCCTATTCCAAGAAAGGACAAAGAAGCAAATACAAGAAAGTAAGGAGAACTACAGGATGAGCCAATGCCCGATGTGAAGGAACAATGGATCCCATTGATCCACCTCCTCATGAGCCCTCCTCCTCAAACAGGAGACCCTCATGGCTCAGGGAAACTCTCGAAGATGTCAAGAAACATATTGCACCAAGGGGGACATTTTGTGAAAGTAAGAAGCCGAATAGGTACCAAGGGTACTTAACTGCCATGAGCACCATTGTTCAATCTGAGCCTTGCAAATTGGAAGAAGTTGTGAAGCACCAAGTTTGGAAGAATGCTATGAACGAAGAGTATAAGTCAATTATGAAGAATGATGTCTGGGATGTGGTCTCTAGACCCAAGGACAAATCCATTATGACTTTGAAATGGCTCAACAAGATCAAGCATGGCGCTGATGGAAGTGCTGAAAAGTTCAAGGCTAAGTTTGTTGCTCGAGGCTTCTCTCAAAAGGAAGGTGTGGACTATGATGAGATATTTGCACCTGTTGCTCGATATACCACCATTTGTTCGATTATAGCCCTTGCTGCCTCGCAAGGATGGAACTTACACTAGATGGATATCAAAACCGCCTTCTTGTTGGTTCAATTAAGGAGGAATTCTATGTAGAACAACCCGAGGGGTTCAAAGTTCAAGATCGTCAGACACATGTATGCAAGTTGAAGAAAGCCCTCTATGGGTTGAAGCAAGCTCCCCGAGCTTGGTATGAGAGGATCCACAGTTATCTGATGAAGTTGGGCTTTATGTAAGAACCTGAACCTCAAGCTAATTTCTAAATAGTAGAACCTAAAATAATAAATACAAAATTTTAAAGAAATTTAATCTAATGAATACTAACCTTTCTTCTTTGCTGAAAATCTGTTTACTCTGCTGCAATTCTTGTCCAACTGTCTGTTCTGTTGAAAATCTGTCTGCTCTGCTGCGATTCTTGACCGGCTGTCACCAAAACGGCCAAAACCACCCTGCCGAACTAAGTACAACCTAGGTACTTAGTCTCAGAAAGCTTTCAGTTGAAGCAATCTAATTCCCCCGCGCCCAAAAACATCAGTATAATCAAGACTCAAGTTTCCTTCATAACCGTACTACAGTATCCAAATTGTTCTCCTCCTCCCTCAAAATGGTTTTTCCCTTCTCCTTTTATTTCCTCATCCATTGCCTTCTTTTCCTTCTTCGTGTCAATTTTATGGTTATGTGTAACTTTTATGAAATCAAATCTGATTTGATTTCGTTGATTTTTATTTGAATACGTAGTTTGATTTAATAAGGTTTATTTATTTATTATTTTATAAATTAATTAAACTTTGTAATTTTAGTTAATTTATATTATTATTTTATTTATGGACGGGTCATTACATACATCCCTCCTTCCAAAAACTTCATCCCGAAGTTAGGGTTGCTAAAATATATTAGTGATTAACGTGAGTATATGTTTTCTTAAATATTTTAAGATTTTACAACTATAATATTCATGTCCTGCCCCAGTTGACTCTTCAAGCTACTCTAGAATCATCCTATCCTTCCTAATCTCTTCTGCTTCCTCCTATCCACCCTCTACTAGAATATGCCATGGTGTCAGCTACACTAGTTAACCATTCATAGATTCTCAAGGGTGTCAGCGTTGATTATATCAACCTGATTGCCGAGTAAGCATCTGGCAGTTATCATCACACGTCTAGGGGAGCGTGATTCGCACAGTCCTCCCATGACTCTAGGTTTTTGGAAGATAAACGGTGGGCAATACCTCCACCCCTCCTCGTAGGACCAGAGTTAATGTTCTTTTATGGAATCTTATTGAGTCTTAATTGTACTAAAGTTTTTGTCATCACGTGGCCGTTTTGGTAAGCTACCATATAAACACTTATCCATGTATTATAACATATGCATCAATAAAATAAACAATTTATGTATAGCTCATTCATATTATTATCTACAGTATAACATACTTGGTCATGTCCTACTCATGTTATTGACTTTTATATTGCAATTGTAATCATTCTTTCATTTCTATCTCATTAATCATATCAATATGCATAAATAAAGCAAAATTTGTAATATCTTAGTTCATAGTAAAATTGGATTTAGATTTTATAACAAAGTTAATCAAATATTGAACTTCATCTTAGTATCCATAACTTAGTAAAGTAAATCTAAATAACATATTTCATCTTGGTATCCATGTACCAGTAGAATTGAGCAGGTAACATATATCATATTTTGGTAACATAAAAATTTCTTCCAAAAATGGTTTTGAGTATCTAATTTAAAGTAAAAAATATATATACAAAATATAGCTTAATGTTCTTCAAAATTGACACAAGTTGGGGTATTTTTGACATATGGTTTTCGTATCTTCCCATATAGCCGATCCAGGACTATACTTGTCCCACTGGACCTTAACTTGGTCTACCAGACGATTCCGGAGCTGTCGAACCGTACGTTCCAGTATACATAATGGTTCAACCGATATGATTCCTTCGTACGATACCTGCAATTCCTTCCATTGAAGGTTATGAGATTTGTTAGCTATGTAATGCCTTAATATAGATACATGAAATACATTATGAACTTTATGCAAATGAGGTGGCAGTGCAAGACGATAGGCGACAGGTCCAACTCTTTCCATAACTTTAAATGGTCCGATAAATCGGGGTGACAACTTTGTCCCTTTTCTGAATCGGATAGTACTTTTATTTAGTTTGATGCGGACAAAAACCTGATCCCCTACTTCATATTTTCTGTCAGTTTTGTACGCATCACCATGACTCTTTTGTCTATCCTGTGCTTCTTTTAACTGTTGTCTAATTTGTTTTACCTGCTCCTCCATCTCTTGGATTAATTCTGGTCCTACTATCACCCTATCTTCTAACCTGTCCCAACTTAACGGTGTTCTGCAAGGTCTGCCTTATAATGCTTCAAATGGAGGCATTCTGATTGAACTGTGGCAACTATTATTATATGCAAATTCGACCAAGGATAAGTACTTTTCCCAATGTGATTGTTGATCCATAATGTACATCCTCAACATATCTTCTAGTACTTGATTTACCCTTTCTATTTGCCCATCAGTTTCAGGATGATAGGTTGTACTCAAATTTAGCTGAGTTCCTAATGCTGACTACATGCAAGGCCAGAATCTTGAAGTGAATCTTGAATCTCTATCTGATATGATCTTCTTAGGTACTCCATGAAATCTGATAATTTCATTTATGAATACTCGAGCTACCTCAGCAACTTTGTAAGTATCTCTTACGGGAATGAAATGGGCGTTTTTCATTAATTTATCCACTACCACCAGAATAGAATTGTGTCTTTGAGAAGCAAGAGGTGGTCCAGTGATAAAATCCAGAGAAATGATTTCCCATTTGGTCATAGGAATGTTATGAGGTTGTAAGAGACCTGCTGGATGACAATGATCAACTTTTACTTGTTGACATTCCAAACATTTTGCAACGAATTGAACGATATCACGTTTCATGCCGACCAGAAGAAGAGTTTCTTGGTATCAGTATACATTTTTTTTACTCCAGGATGTGCACAATACACTGCTCTGTGGGCTTCCTTAAGGATGGTGTTTCAAAGTTCCCTATTATCAGAAACATAAATCCTTCCATGAAATCGTAAGATTCCATCATCTTCTAGTTCATATCCTTCAAACTTAGATTCTTTTGGCTTTTTACTATCAAGACTAGATCTTACCTTTAAATACTAGCTATCTTTTATGAGATGTTCTAGTACTCGTTGCCTTAAGTCTACTTTGATAGGTATGAGGGAGAATATTTGAGGTCTTCTGCTTAAAGCATCTGCCACTACATTTTCTTTTCCTTTAATATATGATATTCCAAAGTCATATTCACTTAAGAATTCACTCCATCCACTCCATCGTCTTTGTCTAGCATTCAAGTCTCTTTGGGTAAATAAACACTGTAAACTTTGATGGCCGCTTTTAAGCGTAAAGCTTCGCCCTACTAGATAGTGTCTCCATATCTTTAAAGCTAGTACTACAGCAGCTAACTCTAAATCATGAGTGGCGTAGAGTTCTTCATCAGGCTTTAACTTTCTTGAGGCATACGCTATTACTCCTCTATCCTGCATTAATACTGCACCTAACCCTTGCTTGGATGCATCAGTACATACATTAAAATTTTGTCCATATCAGAGACTCTTAAGATTGTTGCACTGGTCAGTAGTCTTTTGAGTTCAGAGAATGCTTTATTACATTCTTCAATCCATTCATACTTAACACCTTTATGTTGAAGAGTTGTAATTAGCTTTGCCATTTTGGAGAACCCTTCCACAAATCTTCAGTAGTAACTGGCTAAACCCATAAAGCTTCGTACTTCATGTGCATTTTTTGGTATTGGCCATTCCATGATTGCTTTTACCTTCTCAGGATCTATTGAAATTTCTTCACCAGATATGATATGACCTAAATAATGAATCTTTCCCTGAAAGAACGAACACTTGGATAACTTTCCATAAACTGTTGTTTTCTGAGGTAGGATAATACTATCGTAAATGGTCTTCATGCTCTTTCTCATTCTTGGAGTAGATGAGAATATCATCTAAAAAAACCTGTACAAATTGATCAAGATAATTTCTAAATAGCAGAACATGAAATAATGTTTTACAAAATTTTAAAGAAATTTAATCTAATGAATACTAACATTTCTGCTTTGCTGAAAATTTGTTTACTTTGCTGCAATTCTTGTCTAGCTGTCTGTTCAGCTGAAAATTTGTCTGCTTTGCTGCAATTCTTGACCGGCTGTGTCACCAAAACGGCCAAAACCACCCTGCCGAATTGAGTACAACCTAGGTACTCAGTCTTAGAAAGCTTTCAGTTGAAGCAATTTGATTCCCCCGTGCCCAAAAACATCAGTGTAATCAAGACTCAAGTTTCTTTCATAACCGTACTACAGTATCCAAATTGTTCTCCTCCCCCCTCAAAATGGTTTTTCCCTTCTCCTTTTATTTCCTCATCCACCGCCTTCTTTTCCTAATTCGTGTCAACTTTATGCTTACATGTAACTTTTATAAAATCGAATCTGATTTGATTTCGTTGATTTTTATTTGAATACATAGTTTGATTTAATAAGGTTTATTTATTTTATTATTTTATAAATTTTATATATTTATAATTTTAATTAGTTTATATTATTATTTTATTTATAGACGGGTCATTACAATTTACAAGAAGTGAAGTTGATTCAAACCTTTACTCAAAGGTTGAGAATGACAGACCTCTCATCTTGGTACTTTATGTGGATGATCTCTTTCTGACAGGTGCAAACCCTCTTATTCATCAATGTAAGAGGGAGTTGGCTTCCGAGTTTGAAATAAAGGACCTAAAACTATTATTTCCTAGGGTTGAAGGTCTAGCAAAAGCCAGGTGAGATTTTCTTTTCTCAAAGAAAATACATTGTGAAGTTACTTGAAAGATTTGGGATGGTGGACTGCAAGTTCGTGACTACTCTGATGGAACTTAACTTCAAGAAGTTATTCGGAAGTGTTGCTGGACCCGATTTGGGAAATCCTTCTGAGTATCATCAACTCATGGGGGCCTTGATGTTCTTAGTGAACTCCCATCCGAACATATGTTTTGCGGTGAATACATTGAGTCAGTTTATGGTCGAGCCTCATCACATACATTGGATTGCTGCCAAGAATCTCTTGAGATATCTCTGAAGCACAATCACCTATGGACTGAGATACACTGTCAGGAATGTAAGGCTCCATGGCTACTCTGATGTTGACTGGGTTGGCAGTGCGGTGGATCGTAAAAACACATCGAGACGTTGCTTCTCTCTAGGTTCTGCTTCGATATCCTGGATGAGTAGGAAGCAGAAGTCGGTTGCTTTGAGCACCGCTAAGGCTGAATATATTGTTTCTAGTATGGCCTCCTGTGAAGTTGTTTGGTTGAGGAAGCTCTTTAGTAAGTTGTTTGGACATGTGCTGGATAGCACCGTGATCTATTGTGACAACCAAAGTGGGATTCGTCTTTCTGAGAATCTCGTGTTTCATGACTGCTCCAAGCATATTGATATGAGGTACCACTTTATCCAGGATATGGTACAACGGGGAGCAATAAGGCTCCATCACATTGAGACTGATGATCAGGTCACAGATACTCTTACGAAGCCCTTGGGGAAGGTCAAATTCTTAACCTTCCGTGAACGACTTGGAGACGTGGAGAGACCCTCTTATGAGGGTCCCATTTGATTTGGATATTGAACTCTGGGAGCTCTGGGGGGCTTGGAGTACTTCTTGGAGCGATGAGCAACCATAGGGTTAGTGGTTCACCTTCCCCTAGCAGCGCGCGATGTACAGGGTGAGTGGTTCACCTTCCCTTTTCATACCCCATGATGGTTGAGATATGCATAGGATGAGTGGTTCACCTTCTCCTATGGCATATGAGTAGGATGAGTGGTTCACCTTCTCCTACCCATGTAGTCCGGGACTCATGGGAAGTACCTCTTATCTGTCTAATGAGTAGGGAAATGAGGATAGAGACCATAGTGGCATAGTACTACCTATGGACACATCATGTATTATCGTACTCCCTATGCTAAGTGTTTGACATTGATCTGCGATCAATGGAGACTAACTTCAAGTCAGTGGAGAGAGGTATGACACACTCGTTTATTGGAGATTGACTTCGGGTCAGTGGAGAATGGTATGACACATTCTCGATCATTTCTTCTTCATTATTTGTTCATGGTTCAGCAATGCAGATTATAACAGGGATGTCAGAGATGGTACAGATTGACTAATGATTTCGCAGGTGGAGTTCTTCTTAGTTGAGAGGGAGTGTTAAATTTGGCAACTAGGGCCAAACTCCACCTTGGACAGCTCATATGATATAGTTGATATTTTTTTTGGATTCCTCTTTCCAAGAGGTGTAGGATTGATCTAAAGATCATCTCATTCTGACATGTACTAATGGAATTATAAATTTATTTTGTTTATGGACAAATTGTCAAGGTCAGCCAGCAAACTAATGTAGGCTCAGAAGCCCAAAAGACATGTCTTTTCATCCTTAACATTGCATATAAATGGAAGGTGCATCTACCTCATTTGATCATTCATTCTCCCACATATCTCTCTCTCCTCATTTGATTGGGTTGTACAACTCCTTCTTCTCCTCCACATGTGCGAAGTTTGACTACGATTCTTTGTTTCCAACATTAACCAAATTGCAGGAAGTTTGACCAATGTTGACTGGGCCGCGTTGACCTTGTTTGACTGCAATTTTTGTGGGATTATTTCTATTTGGGAAGTCTGCATTCTTTGGCACAAAAATGATATTTTGTGTTGTTTGAACAGCGTTAACCGTAGCAAGTTTGACAGCAGGTTTGACTCTGCGTTGACCAAGTTTGACTGATATTTTCGGCACTGTTTTGCATTGATTCAGACTATCCTTGGAGGTTGAGTTGACTGGGTTTCACTGAGCTGATTTGGAGGAAGATGCTAAGTTGATAGTGCTAACTTTTTGGTTAGGGCATCCTATTGACTACAGTTTGACTGGACAAATTTGACTATGTTTGGGCAAGTGAATTTTGTATAATGTACTCTCTTTGGTGAACTTTTGAAGAATAATAATAGGACTTGATCAAAGGGTTTCCGCACATTGGGGTTTTTCCCTGGCATCCGCCAAATATTGTGTCCTCTTGTCTTCGCTTGTCTTCTGCTTTTTATTTATGTTCTATCTGCATTTGTTGTCGTTTCAATGTGATTTCTAATCTGGAAATTGGTATTGGACTAATAAGGAAAATTGAAGTAAATTGCTCTTAAGCATAGAACATACCATTGTTATCTAAAATTAACAATAACGTTGTAAGAAAAATTTTGACGTTGTTATTCTTGTTGCCGCAAACTACTAAAATTAGGGCTAGTTGTTGCATAATTGAAATGTGGAATTAAGCATGTTTTAGGATTTAGCTAATTTAATGTATGGGCCAATGTCATATGAATGAAATGTCCTAGAGATTATTTGTCTCGATAAGATTGCATCATTTGCTTTGAAGTATAGATGCTTGAAGATCAATTTTCTTTTCTCTCTCAACATTGGATGAAGCTGACTTTTTGGACCTCCTTGATCAAGAAACCAAGTTCTTACTCATCATCATCCTTGATTCCATATCCCCAAGTGAATTAGGCACTAATCCCTCAAAAAGGGTGATCATTTTAACCCTCTTTTTACCCTTTTTCCATTTTTCCCTAGGTCTAGCCCCATCAGGTCACCTAGGGCATCAATTTCCGGGGAATTGACGCAAGGAAAAATTCTGATCTCCTACAGGCTATTGCGTTGGTGGGTGCCCTCCCTCTCCTCCAAATTTGAGGCAATTCTAACAATGGAATCTCCGGTAATCCCAAGCCCTAGCTCTAGGATCGCATCCCCAAGGCTAGACCTCAACAGGATCAATTCAACCTTTTGAAGTTAATATCCCTGTTTGGTCCTTTCCTTTCACCTTGTCTAGGGTAGGAACATCATTGGTTGCTACATTCCATCCCCGAACCTGGACTGGGTCCACTTGCCCCATGTGATCCCACTTCTCAATAAAGATTATCTGTCAAGGACCATTTGGAAATCCAAGTTTCCCATGGATTATAGGGATTGGGAACTTCATCTATAAGCCTATTCCTTCTCCCTCAACCCTCCAATCCTCACCCCTTACCCCTGGAGGACCAAAGTCCCTTACTTAAAGAGCAAGAAAGTTCCATTCTTCACTCCATCCTTGGGAAATGGTTTCCAAGGTCACTTTCCACCTATCCATTGCCATATACTTTACAAGTGATCCCTACACTATCGAGACTCGTCCCATCGGTGAAAGTTCATAAAGAGCATGGAGACTTAGTTGTGGTGATAGTGGGCTAAGCCTCCACCATTGCCCTTAACCTAGAGTTGCCCTCTTAGGAACCCCTTTTAGGTCCCCTGTTGGTTTGAGTGGTAACAAGCCCCACTTGTTGTGTTCTACGTAGCTTTACCCAACCGGTCGATTCGATAAAAATGGCCGATTCAATATCAAACCGGCCAAAAACGGTTCACATCACCAGTCCGAACCAGTTTTTGCCTTGTTACCGCTCAAACTAGCAGGAGGTCCTAAAGGGGCACTTGCTAGGCCAACAGCAACAGTAAAGCTAAAGCTCACTATCACCACAGCTAAAGCTTCCTACTCTTTACGGACTTTCACCGATGGGAGGAGACCCGATATTTAGAGAATCACTTATGAAGGATAGATCAACTAAAATGGATGTGAAGTGATCTTGATGACCCTTTCCTAGGAGAGACTCAAGAGTGGGACTCAGTTGCATTTTATGCAAGGTGCAAGGTTCTCTAGGATAGGGGAATAGGGATTTGAGGACTTGGCTTAAGGGATGTGACTTGTAAGGAGCTTCATAAACCCTAAAATCCTTGTTGAACTTGGTTTCCCAAGTGCTTTTTTAAGATCAACCTTGATAAAGCATTCGACCACACGAGACCAAGCGGACCCGAGGTTCAGTCAAGGGGATAGAATTTAGCAACCAATGATATGCTTGACCTAATTAGGGAGGGGAAAGGGATCAAGGAATGAATTTTCAATGAAAGACAATGCAAAGATCCCAATGAGGTTTCTAGACTAAGGGAAACCAAGGGCAAGAATTGGTCTTCGAGCTAGGGCTTGCAATATCTCAAGAACCCGTCGTCGAAATATCATGAAATTTGGAGGGATTCTTCAACACACACCAATACAGTTGTGGACCAAAAATCAAAGTATTTGGATGGCTAGATCGTGAGATAATTGATGCCCTGGGTGACCTACAAGACTAGACCTAGAGAAGAGGAAAGTGAAGGAAAATAAGTTTAAGGTGATCACCTTTGGATGGACCAGTGCCTAATCCTTTGGGGAGATTGGAGTCAAGTAGAATTATGACTATGGACCTTTGAATTTTCTAGGTCGAGGAGGCCTCAAAGACAACTTCGTTTGGCACTAGGGCAGCAGCAAAAGCAGCTTCAAGGAATTTATACTTTGTTTTGCAAGATAAATGGCTTGTCAAGATGAATTTCAGTAATAAAACATCCCTAGGAACATTCATTCATTTTACATGGCCAATACATGAAGCATTCACTATCCAGAAACAAAATTTCCACAACTTAGCATAAGAGATGCAGCAAATAAGCCCTAGTATAGCGAAATTCCAGCAAAATTGTATGTGACAAAATTAGAAAGAAAGAATAGCATTAAAATGGACTTACATGTATAAGAATATATCCAACCATCCAAAAATTTGCCATCAAGAAGCTCCAAGACATGAAAATTATCCAAACATCAAAATTCATTTCATACTCCAAAAATTCGTCCTCTAAGAAGGATAGCAAAAATCTCTAAAGAGATGCAAGCTCCAAATCGAAGTGATGATGCTAAAATGAATCCTCATCACTTCTATTTATACGCTTGTAATGAGTTCAATTTAATTTAGCTACTTGGGCCTACATTAGCCACTAGAATAAAATAATGTGCAAAACAACTAACTTTTTGTGACAAGCCCACCAAATTAGCTCATAAACAAAAGAATAAGCCTCTCAAGAGGTCAAATGATCAACAATACATGTCGTTGGGCCTTCTAAAAAGCCAGATGAATCTCGTAAGTGCCACAATGATGAACAAGACTCCCAAAAGTAATGGACAAGGGGTTGGCCCCTTGTTCTCCAAATAATTAACCTGTGGTGCTCCCAATGGGTGTGAGGGCACGCAAGTAACCTCATGGGTCTCCAAGTAGATTGAAGATGCCTATAGACCATCTATAAGGGCTCAGGTGATGGTGTAAGTGATGCCACATTAGCATACAACTATTATTTCATCTGGAAAGTGCATGGTACAACGTGGGGCCCACTGGGCATGGTGAACCATGTGCATCTTCCTCGTCCAATAGGTGAATCGCGAACAATCTTTGAACATTTTGGGGATCCATGGAGTGTTGTCTACTACTAAAAAGGCCCATGGCTCTCTACACACACCATACATGTGCCAATGTAGCCCTCTGGAGGGTTAGGACCCCGTATAGGGAGACCAAACCCAAAATGGAGACCATCAGCCATCCTACATAAGATCCAATGCGTCCCCTAGCCTTCTAGTACAATAAGTCATTCAAGGAAATCGAGTTAAAGAGCTTACAAACCATGGACAAAGGTGGGCACTTCATAATGGCATGCCTGTCATGTCCCTTCTCAAACACATTTGTAATAGGGTGTTGCTACACAATTTTGCACAATTTTGGCTAAGGATGAGAACCCATCATTTTCGACTTAGGGACTTAGGAGGCAATTCGACTTAGATTGGTTGCTCATGGAATGTGGGGGCCACCCACATGGGAATTCGAATTGGCCCATTCAAATAGCTTGGAGGGAAAGTCGAATAGGTGGATGGAGGGGAGCACATGAGGCAAGGGAGGCCTAAGGAGTTATAAGGAGGGAGCAGCTCTCATTTGGGATTCATTCATACATCTTACAAACAAAATCACTTAACTGTTCGCTCTGTTGTTTAGCTGAGTCAACCGGCTGTTTAGCCACGAATCTCTCAAGTAGGAAATGCAACCTCTACTTCGAGGGACCATCTCTGCCCGCCCTAGAGAAGCATTTCTACAAGGATTTCAGGAGTTCCGGGGAAGTGACATAGCACCACCAACCAGCATAGAACAGGGAGGGCATATTTCTAGGCAGCTAGAGAATACGCAGAGGGAGATAGAGGCCAGCAGAGATCAGATTGTTTGCCGGAGAGTTAGAAAGATGAAATAGCAGCAATAGACCAACATTCTTGCTAAGTTTTACAGCCAGCAACCCAGCAATTCGAATTGTTGGGTTAGGGGAAAGCACAGAAGCCACTCAGCAGTTTTTCGTGGAGCTTAGGAGCAGGTGTCTTAGGCCAAGAGCTCACCCGGGAAGTCAGGGATTGGATAGCAAGGGTCAACCCGGCACTTTGGCGGCATTTCCAGGAGGATTTATAGGTAGTTTCCAGAAGGCCAAGTTTTAGCAGTTGCAGCTAAGGTTGGGCTCCAAGGGGGTCGAATTTCAGAAGTCTTAACCAGCCAAAATCCTTTCTGAGATTTTCTAGGTTTTTGACAAGGATCCCAAATATAAAGCTTCATAATTTTTTGAGCACCAGAGGTGGGGTTTTAAGCCATATCTTGCAGCAGATAGTGTAGAATTGTTGAGGAGTGAATAGTACCTTTGGGGGTCGATTTTGGGAAGTCCAAATCGGGCCAAATCATTTTTGGGTTTTTGTGGGTTTTCGCCAAGGTGTTTGTGGCCTAAAGTTTCATCATTTTCTAAGCACCGGAGGAGGATTTTCTTGCAGTCCCTTTCTAGGCAGCAATGAAGTTTTTTGCGCAACGCAGAGCATTAGAGGAGCAGTCATTTCCAGCATTTGAGATAATTGTATTATCACCTGGGTTTTGTCACACTTGCCATTGAGGCAAGCCCAGGTGCGTTCCTCCATACTATTGTACTTACTCCATTGATTAATAAAATGGATCAGTTGGTTCTTAATTCCAGAGTTTTTATGAGCATTTGTTGATTGTTTAAAATTTTTGTGTTGTAAATCGTTTTTGCTTTGCATATCATTATTTATTTAAGTTTAGAACACTACAATGCCCTTCCATAGTGGGCTTTGGCATGTGCTAATGTCCCCAAGCCCCAAATGGGGTTAACTAAGTACCCTATTAGGTGGTTTCTACATTTAAAGGGGATAGTATGTCCAAGGTACATCCTTCAAAGAGTGGTGGCCTGTGATAAAGTGATGAATGGAGTAGGGAATGAAAAGGGGAAACCTGGATCACATGCCATGGTATAAGGGTAGCTAATAAAAGGGAAGCCACACCTGGGTAAATAATTCGTAGGAGGGAGCAATCGTGGTGCATGAGTTACCACGACCTTGATTTTTCAACCCTTCTTCATATGCCTTTTGCCTTTTATGATTTTGTTGGTTAACTACTCGGGGCTCTAGATAATGAGAGCATGATGTGTAAAGTATAGTAGTGGATACCCCCTTATAAGGCGGGCAGTTCATCGCCCACCGGGGGTCAAGACAATCATGGGTTCCTGAATGATAAAGGAGGCTCATCGAGGGCCATGTAAGAACCAGGGTGATGACAATGGAATGTGGTAAAGCTCATGTAATGGATTTTTCCCACGTGCTAAATGCTTTTGTCCTTACCACCTTTTGCATTTTGTGGTACAAATTCCGGTTGAATGTGGCCAATTATCCTTTTTCTTTTTCTTTTAGCTGCATCAACCTTTTGGGCATCATTGCAAGCCCGACCCAAGCTGTGGGGTAAGGGGAAGGGGTGGCTGACCCTATGTGGACCCAATGGAGGAATGTGGACCCAGGTGGGAGGAGAGATGATTGGCAGTGTAATGAGCGGAAGGGAAGCAATATATGTGAACCACGGAGCGGAACCACGCAACCAAAATTAGGGTTTCCCATGTAATACCACCCTTAAAACCAATAGGTCAGTAAAAGAGATCCCACGGGACTAGGTTGCAAGGTTAAAATCCCAAAAGAGACCTAGGGGACAAGAGCACAGACCTAGACCACTCTTTCCGCCAAATCCCCCCATTAATCCATGCCCAAAGTTTCCATGATAAATAAACTAGAATACTCAATTACCAAATGACAAGGAAAACCTTTAGGTTCGAGAGGCCCACCTTCAAACATACGATCATGATAGATGGGTGAGGGACCACATGGCCGGTTCAGGTGGCGGAGAAATGGCACAACGAGCTAGTTGGTGGCTACAAAGGATTGTTGTCTACCAACCGAGGACCATCTTAGAGAAAAAAATTCTCCTAGGGATATCACCCACAAAATGGTGGGTAACATCTGGCTCCAACTAGGATGTGATCTCTCGAAAAAGTGGACGAAGCTACTCGAACGAGAGGTCATGAGAATTCCAGCAATCTCTTAGTTACCGTAGACCTTTTACCTGCACATAATCGACGAAACACACAGGGCATCATGCTTTCGCGGCATTTCATGGTCGCACATGCTTGGATTAGACCAATAAAATCGACTCATAAAAATAAACTTTCAAATGCAATCTTTAAATCTAAATGCAGCTAATCTATCATAAGAAAAATCATATGATGTTAGTTCTAATGCAAAATTGAGCATACAATGCATCCTACTCTAACATTCATACAACGAAGCTAATATCAAGTGTAATCATAAAGCTAGCACAACCAACATATCATCAAATCAATATAAATATACTTGCCTATATGATTACTCAAGCAGCAAATCCCAAGGCAATTGCAAACGCAAACACACGGAAGATGATGTGGGCGGGAGGTGGGAAAATATGGCTTCCATGTGAGATGAGAGAAATCTCTAAGAGAAGGAACATGAGTCAATCTAGAAGAGGTGAACAAGAATCTGACCTAAGGAACATGCTAGAGCGTTACTACAAGCAATCAGTTATTTCTCTCTTTACTGAAGTGCTACTTCTGGTTGAAGCCTAGCTTGCCCACTTCGTTGGATCCTGTTAGCTATCTCTCTAACTTGCTAGTCAAACCAAAGTAAGACCTTACCTCTAAGCACACAATGGTGGAATGAATGATTATCCTTAAGAACACCTCATCACAATCATTGCTCATAGTACTGTGTTTTATAGATGTTACAAGGTTGTGATGAGAGGGGAATGAAGGGTGAGGGAAAGAAGGAGGGCAACAAATAAGTTACTCAAGGTGATGGTCACATTGGAGGTGGGAGGTCATCGAGTGATCAAAACCCTGAGGGTGTGTCCAAGGAGACAAAGTATGGTCAATGAGGAGCTCCTCCTTGACACTATACTCATAAGGGGGAAAAGGCTCACGGTCACTTGGGATCATATGACAAGGGGTGAGGGAATCGCTTAAGGAAGACTCAAGATATTGAACAAGAGGAAAAGGCAAAGGGTTGGGCAAAGAAGTATATTCAACGGGTTCTTCTTCCCCAAAATCATAATCTGAAGGCTCGAGAGATTTGAATATAGAATCACGCTGACGATGGGTGGGAGCCTTATTGATTTCTTTAGTATCAACGATTTGGTCTCTCCTGAAAGGGGAATCGATCACTTCTAATTGCCCCTCTTCATGCAAGGGAAAATAATAATTCTCCTTCCCAAGGGTATCAATGGATATGTTATCATGAATGAAAGTAATCTCCCATTCCCATTTCTCCCTTTCAATATGGAAGTAATCTCCAATTTCATCTTCTAAGGGGCAAATGGGATCACCTTCCTCAAGGTTCTCAAAAGGAGAGTCATCATGAGTGATATCCTCGAGAAAGGTAAAGATGGTCTCAACTTCATCCTTCGCAACACGTGTTCTCAAAATCATCCTTTTCATCATGTGGACCCGAGGAGGCCTTGTCTTCCTATTCATTACATAGATTCTCAATGCCTTGATGATGGTAAATGAAGGCTTCCTCTTGGATGCTTAATATGGGGCATACTTGAAAACGTCTAACAAATCCATCAACGAACTCATCAATAGATGAGATGCTCCTAGGTTCATGATCATGCAGCCATGAGTTATGGCCATCGAGAGATCCCATGAACAATAACATAAGGACATCTTGGTGAATGACCTCCTTTCTTTAAGCATGTGCATTAAATCTTTCTACGTGGTCAATTGCGGAGAGTGGATCACCATCAAACACGGGTACCCCACGTACCATCTTTCGAGTGACATGATTAGGGTGCCCAAGGACGCTAGCAATGTCCAAAGCAAGAAAATCATCAAAGAAAGACACCCTACATAGGGTATACATGTAAATTATGTAAGAATCACCAGGATGATTTTAAAGATGCCTAGAGTTTGCTTCACCCTACAAGCATCGACCTTAAAGTTCAATGAAGAACTAGGGCCTTGTTCTTCCAATGGAGTCGCCAATAATGATATGTCAATGTGTTGTATGGGGAACAAAACACACGTTTCGCATCCCTAGCAATGGCACCAAAATGTTACCACTCAAACTAGCAGGGGGGTCATAAAGGAGCACTTGTTAGGTCAAGAGCAACAATGAAGCTAAAGCCCACTGTCACCACACCTAAAGCTTCCTACTCTTTACGGGCTTTCACCGATGGGAGGAGACTCGATATATAGAGAATCACTTATGAAGGATAGATCAACTAAGATGGACGTGAAGTGATCTCGATGACCCTTTCCTAGGAGAGACTCGAGTGGGACTCGCTTGCTTTTTAAGCAAGCTACAAGGTTCTCTAGGATAGGGAAATAGGGATTTGAGGGCTTAGCTTAGGGGATGTTACTTGCAAAGAAGCTTCCTAAACCCTAAAATCCTTGTTGAACTTGATTTCCAAAGTGGTTTTTGAAGAATTAGCCTTGATAGTGCATGGGACCACACAGGACCAAGCGGACCCGAGGTTTGGTCATGGGGATAGGATTTAGCAACCAATGATATGCTTGACATAATTAGGGAGGGGAAAGGGATCAAGGAATTAATTTTCAATGAAAGGCAATGCAGGGATCCCAGTGACGTTTCTAGCCTAAGGGAAACCAAGGACAAGAATTGGTCTTTGAGCTAGGGCTTGCGATATCTCAAGATCCCACCACTGAAAGCTCATGAAATTTGGAGGGACTCTTCAGCACATACCAGCGCAGTTTTGGACCAAAAATCGAAGTATTTGGATGGCTAGATCGTGAGATAATTGATGCATTAGGTGACTTCGACGACTAGACCTAGAGAAGAGGAAATGGGAGAAGGAAAATAGGTTTAAGGTGATCACCTTTGGGTGGACCAGTGCCTAATTTTTCAGGGAGATTGGAGTCAGGTAGAATTATGACTATGGACCTTTGAATTTTCTAGGTAAAGGAGGCCTCAAAGACAACTTCGCTTGGCACTAGGGCAGCGGCAAAAGCAGCTTTAACGACTTTATACTTATTTTTGCAAGAAAAATGGCTTGTCAAGATGATTTTCAATAATGAAACATCCCTAGGAACATTCATTCATTATACATGGCCCATACATGAAGCATTCACTATCCAGAAACAAATTTCCACGACTTCGCATAAGAGATGCAACAAATAAGCCCTGGTGGAGGAATGTGGACCCAGGTGGGAAGAGAGATGATTGGAGGTGTAATGAGCTGAAGGAGAGTAATATATGTGAATCGCGGAGCGGGACAACGCAACCAAAATTAAGATTTCCCATGTAGTACCATCCCTAAAACTAGGAGGTCAGTGAAAGAGATCCCATGGGACTAGGGTGCAAGGCTAATATCCCAAAAGAGACCTTGGGGACAAGAGCACAGACCTGGACCACTCTTTCCGTCGAATTCCCCCATTAATCCATGCCCAAAGTTTCCATGATAAATAAACTAGAATACTCAATTACCAAATGACAAGGCATACCTTTAGGATCAGGAGGCCCGCCTGTGTTGAAAAGTGTAATTAGGTTTGGTCTTCATAATGACATATAATTGTATTTTAATGTAAAGGGATGAAAAGGAGAAAAATAAAATTAATGTAATACTCGCATTATGGGTTTCATGAGCAAGATATTTTATTTTTAAGTCAAGGTTCCCATTGAGAGCCTTTAGGAATTTTGTCACCTAGTCATAAAAGAATGAAAGAGTCATTGTCATGTAATGAAGTCATGTTACACATTGTAAAGAGGCATTCTTGTCTATGTAAATTATTCCTCCAAGACCTTGTCACTAGCCCTCTTCGAGTCAGCCTACAATGAATGAAGCAATCTAGAAGATCATGTCGGCTCTCCCTAAAGTGATCACGTCAGCCTAAAGAACATGAGACACTATGTATATATAGCCACACTCGGCCTCACTTAGAGGCAAGCAATTTGGTGAAGAACATAAGCAGAAGTGCGAAGAAAAGGACTACAAGTGGAAGTGCGAAGAAGGAATAGCGAAGGAAGGATTCTTCTGGGGTTTCTGTCTTGGGTCATATACTCTCCCACGTGCAAAAGAGGAAGGACCGAAGGCATCAAGAGAAGATTGAAGTAGAACTTGTTGCTGCATTAAAGTGATCTTGTTTGGGCATAGATCTAGCAATAAGGAAGCCGAGGAGAAACATTATTCTAGGGTTTCTAATATAGGGCTAACCGAAGAGACCGAGTTTCTCTAGGTAAGCCGAGAAGAGCAGTAGAGACCGAGATTCTCTAGAGGAAGTCGAGAAGAGTAGTGTGGAAGGATAAAGACCAAGATTCTCTATAGGAAGCTGAGAAGAGCAGTTCAAGACAAGAAGGAAGTCGAGAGAGGGAAGAGGCAAAACATCAAGGTTAGTAACAAGGGTCTTGGAGGATTATAGAGTCAAGGGTCTTTGTCATGGTCTTGGTATTTGTCAATTGAAGATCTATAAGAAGAATTTCTGATTGGGTTTTCCTCTCAAAGAGTGAGAGGTTTTGGCCCTGGCTGATAAGCCTACATACTGTCTCTTGTCTTCTATTATTTATTTGGTAATTGTCTTGATGAATATAACACATTGATAACATAACGAAGAGAAGATCATAATACAAGAAGAAAAACCATATCACAAGCAATTATCAAGAAGAGAAATCCCCTAATCATTAATGCCCTAGATTTCTCAACATGGTATCGGAGCTTAGGTGATAAAGTCAAGAAGGGGCATTTAATCAAGAAGACACTAGAATCAAGTTTCAAAGGAGCAAAGAGATCAACATCTTCATCATACCGAAACCCTAGATCGAAGAAATCTACTCTAGCAAGACGTCTTGAAACCATACTCAAGAAGGAAGCAAAAGGAAAGACCAAAACCCTAGAAGCATTTCCAAGATCGCTAGAACATTCAAGAAGGATTGTGAAGCAAACTTTCTCTCAATATTTCAAGGAGTAGTCTTCTATCAACATCAAGATTAAGGAGGAAGCAAGCAACAAATACTCAAGTAAGTTTATGACTTCATCTAATACTATCAAAATGTCATTTTGCAAGGAAAGCAACAAATTAGTTAGGGCTGCAAACTTCCTTGCATGGAAGAAAAGAACAGACCTAAATCTCATTGAGAATGAAGTCATGGACCACATCAAAGGATCAATAACTCAACCTCCCAAAGAAGATACTCAAGCACATGCTAGATTCATGAAGGGGGAAGTAAGAGTCCAGAGGATTCTTATAGAATCCATCAAAGACTCTCTCATCCCATATGTATCAAAATTAGACACTGCAAAATCTATATATGACAAATTGGTAGAGTTATTTTCCATAAGTACTGCTGGAGAAAGTAATCTCTCTAAGGCAAGAACTCTACAAATTAAAGATCTCAAGGGAAGAAGGAATAGCCTCATATTTTATGAGGCTTTCTGAGATAAGAGATCAACTTCAAGATTTGGGTGAAATAATGTCTGACAAAGAAATGACCATTGTAGTATTGAATGCACTACCGGAGGAATGGGGCAACTTCACTTCAAGTATCTATGGGAAGAAAGAAGCCACTCCCTTTCAAGATCTATGGTCATTATGTAAGATCGAAGAAACCAGACTGAAAGCAAAGTCAGATGTAGGAACAAATGAGCATAATCAAGCGTATGCTGCTATGTCAAGAAGAAAAGGGAAGTTTGGGAAATTCGATCCTCAAAAGAAGAAGAACATGGCTAAAGTACAATGTTATGGATGTCAAGAATATGGGCACTATCGAAAAGATTGTCCTAAGCTTAAGAGGGACAATAACAAGAGGAATAAGGAAGAAGCCCATATTACAAAAGAAGTAGAAGAGCCTGAGACAAAGAAGCCTAAGAAGGAGGAAGTGAAAGATCTTTACTATGACTAAGAGAATCTCCTTCACTAAAAGGTATTGTTCTGTTGTATTATAGATAGGAAACTTTGTAAATAAGATAGGATGCATCATATTAGAGAATTGCATCATGATAGAAGCATTAGAAGTAAGAGCTCATGACATGTAATATGATGAATGTCTAGAACAAAACCTATGGAAGTCAACTATGTAGGTTATAGCTCTTGGTAAACCTCATTAGAATCTCAAGTGATACTTATGAAGAAGGAAGAAGTCATCTACAAAAAGGGTTATCATACATCTGTCAAAAGGTAACATCTGCATGATAGGATATGCAAGATCCTCAAGATTCTCTGATGGAATCTTCATTGTAAGATTCACCGATCAAGAGGAAAAACAAGTGGTCCTTCAAGAATTCCAATCTTGTGGAATTCATAGAATGATGGTACAATAACATGACTGGGAAGCAGATCAAGGGAATGAAGTCCCTTCATTCAAAGAAAACTATTACAGGAAGTCTAGATGATCCAAAAGAAAGATGAGGCATGTATGCTCACATTTGATATTATGGAAGTCATGTCATATGGTTACAGACAACAGGAATCATTGAATGCAAGAATGCATGGTTCACATATTTAATTATATGAAATCAACATAATATGTCCTCATATGGAGTATGAGGTAGTTGACTACAACTGAGGAACTTTGAAGCTCCTGGAAATGAAATGTGTGAAGAAAGGATGGAAGAGATCACGCAACAATGGTAAAGGCAATCAACATGCGAAAGACCAAGAAAGATATTGACTATGATATCTCCCATAAAGATGTGGAAACTCTGATCGAAGGCTAGAAAAAGATGGAGACCCTTGACAATACATATCTTTAGGAGATGGGTCAAGTTTCAACATATATGCAGGATGTTGATGCCTACAAGAAGATGTCATGATGAAAGACCATCACAAAGGTAATTATGATTATTAATGAACCAGTATCTGGATGGGCTTATGCAGGGCTACCTAAGGGAAGAAATATGAATGTCTTCTATACATAACCATGTAGAAGGATACAAGAACCTTCTAGAAAGAAAAGCATGATGAAGGTAGTGTTGACTACTGGAGTAGCACCTGATGATTATGTGAAGACTCCATGCCCAAGGATGATCCAGAGGACACTTGTACCATCATATGTCATCAGTCAACAGAGTTTTTTAACTCTACTTCTATCTTCTCATCATCTTTCTTCTTGTACCCAGATTCCACACCCGCGGGGAATTGTAATAGTGATGCTAGTATGATGATTTTTTTGAATTTGTTAACAGGCCAGGATGTGGGACTCGATCAGCAAATGAGTACACCTTGGAGTGTTTTTTTTATCCGGTTAATTATCCCTTCTTTTTCAGAGGCGGATAATTCTCTGGATTTTTTCACTCATTTTTTACCCCAAAGCCGAGGTAACGGTTTGAAGATTGAGCCCCTGACACATCTTAGTGTCTAGGGTCGATGTATATTACCATACTAGATCACACAAAAAGTTTCATGGAATTTGGCTAGGTCTAAGTAGGATTTTTTAATAGTTAAAAATTTCCCGCAAAACAGGATTTTTTTAATTATTTTTTATGTAAAGGCATAATTGAGTGGCCTTAGGAAATGTCTGGGGCGTATGACCACTCGAAATTCATCCTCAGAGGCCCAGCATTCTCCTAGAGCCTACTTTGGGGGTCAAAAAATGACTCAGAGTCCCTCAAAAACCGATTTTTCAAGTGACAGTAGCAAAAATGAAGAAGAAATTCAAAAAAATGAATAATTGGAAAAATTTATAAATTTTTTCCAAAGTCAAAATAAGTCAAATTTTGACATGGAAAGTAAGTGGCAGTTTAAACGATGATTGGGTATCCTAAGGCCCACCAATCTAAGTGGCAAATGAGCCAACTCAACAACAAGCAACGTGAGCCCACTCAAAGTCAAAGAAAGTTCAACGCAGTCAACACAGCCAATCTACGTGGGCAGCATATATACGCAGGTCAGCAAAATTAGTGGGCATACAAAGCAGTTTAAACATGGGCATACAAATCAGTCAAACAAAAAAAAGGCATCACGTAAATACGCATATGCCAAAAAACTTACACGCAGATTATAACAGTCAACGTGGGCCCACTCAAAGCTCCACGCAGTCAAAGGTTCATACAGCCCGTACGCATCATACAGCAGTTACGTGGGAAATCAACAGCAATCTAAAGGGCAGTCCCAGCAGTTTACGTTGGCAGCCATACAAACAGCAGTTTGCAATCCACATGGGCAGTCAACAGCAGTCCGTACGCAGGTCACACAGGCAGTTAGAGCAGCATTTAACACAGGTATATACAGCTGTTTACGTGGGCAGTTATGCACAGCAGTTCAAGGGCAGCTACCAAGCAGTTTAGAGGCAGTCAACTATAGTCTATACGCAGTTTTGAGGACAGCATTGAAGTTTGGAAACAGTCATAGCAGCCACTTGTACAAATTCGTTTTACATTGGGATTGTCACTTGCTACACTTGTCATTGTCTCTTGTCATTGGGATCTCCTCCCATTTCTCTATTTATATGAGCCTTGGGCTCTTATTGTATCATCATAGGACGAGCTGTTGGGCTGGCGGAGACTTTGCCGGATTTTGTACTTACCTTTCATATAAATAAATAAAATTCTTTGGGGTTACTGGCTTCTTTTGTGGCGCATGCATTGGTTGATGAGGTATACCTGTGTCGTTTGATATTCATTTGATTTCATATTTGCTATCTAGTTGTTTTCTTCGTGCATTTGCCTGAGGGCATTATTGTCTAGGGAGGAGAGATTTGCAGCTATCTCAAATCTCCTTTGGGCTTGGTATATTTTGTACACTTGTTGTAGCTTGTCATTCTCGGTTAAATGACAAGCTCAACTTGGTCTCTATAT
>APFE031671469.1:9691-60284 GCA_000404065.3 Pinus taeda | reverse complement strand
TTCGCTCCCAAACCGGGAGCTTCTGAAAATGGTCGCTCCCGCTCCCGCTTCCGCTCCCGCTCCCAAGTAACATTGAAAATAATATTAGAACTTGAAACAATTTTGGAAACAAGGACTAAGCAACTAAGAAATCGAGCAATTATTGAGTACCTCATTAAATGGAAGACCCTACCAGTGGAAGAAGCAACATGGGAAGGTGAGTGTTTCATGCAAAAACACCCACAGATAGTCAAGTGTTGAGGACAACACTTCTTTGAAAGGGAGGGGCATGTTAAGCCGTATATAAGCCCCATGTTAACCCAAAAACCCCTTATTAAGCCGTAGATATTGAGTGATTACATTTCTATTGTTATATTGTTAAGTAGGCTAGAACCCCTTGTTGGAGAATATAGTTAAGTTTGGTTTTCATAATTGTATCAAAATGTATTTTGTAAACATAGAAGGAAGAAAAAAAAGAAATTTGTTATTATTATTTTTCTAGACAAGGCATGCATTTCATGCCTGTTAATTTTAGTTAACAATGGTATGTTCTATGCTTAGCACAATTACTTCAATGTACTTTTAGCAGCCCAATGACAATTTCCAAATTAGTTTTGAGTAGCAATCACATTAACCATAAATCACATCGACAATAACTGTAGATAGAACATGAACAATAAAATGCAAAAGACAGAGCAAGACAAGAGAACACTAGATTTGGCTAATGTCAGGGAAAAAACCCAAGATGGGGAAAACCCTTTGATTAATTCTTCTTATTATGATATCAAATGTTTCGTAGAGAGAGAGAGTACAATAAAGTCAAAATTGACTTGCCAAATGATGATTAAAGCAGCCCTGTCAAATCTGAAATTTTTTGCAACAATCAACAGCCCTAACCCCAAGATGGGGAAAACCCTTTGATTAATTCTTCTTATTATTATATCAAATGTTCAGTGGAGAGAGAGAGTACAATAAAGTCAAAATTGACTTGCCAAATTATGATTAAAGCATCCTTGTCAAATCTGAAATTTTCTACAGCAATCAACAGCCCTAACCAAAAAGTCAACATTGGTCAAAGCAGTAGCAAACTGTCCTCTAACCAACTCGGTCATACCTAGTCAAACTCAACCTTCTAATGTGGTCAAGTCAGCCCAAAACAGTCAGGAAAACAATGGTCAAACTTGGTCAAACTCTGTGGTCAACTCTATGATTGGTCTGTGATCAAAGTCAACAAAATGCCTCGGTTCCTGTGCTAATAAATGTGGCCTACCAAAAACAAAAATTTGACCCAAAAATCGCAGTCAAATGTGGTTAAAATATTTCTACTCAATGTTGGTCAAACCTGCAACAAACTCTAAAATTTCGGCCCTGTAATTCGTCTTGCAATTCATCCTTCTACTGCCACACGTGTGAGGAAAAGAGATGCCCAATAAGTGGTGCGAACCAATCAGATGAGGAGAGAGAAGAATGTGTGAGATGAGATGATGCCAAATGAGGTTTGAAGTCTCTCAAATTTATACAAGCCATTGAGGGTGAAGTGACATGTCTCTTGGGCTTCATGAGCCTACATGATGACATGGCCGACCTTGACAATCTACACACGTGTAGGCATAAATTCAAAAACACATTTTTGCTTATCCAAATATGATGATCTTTAGGTCAATTTTGTCCTCTCAAAAAGAGGAATCCAATGCAATAATCATCACCATCAAATGAGTTGTCTAAAGTGGAATTTGGCCCTATTTGCCAATTTTAACACCCCCTCTCAACTAGGGAGAATTCCACCTGCCAATCCATCCACCATCACGCCATCCCATCATCATGTACCATCTTTGCATCTCGTCTCAATTCCATTGAACACTGATATAGATAATGAAGAAGAATCGATTGAGAGTGATTCACAAGACCTTACCACTCTCCACTTACAAAAGTCACTCTAGGTTTAGAACCCCAATCAGACTTAATCACAGATCAAGTTGTTGAACACCATGCATCCTAGACATAGGGAGTACAGTAGTAGACGATGCGTCCACCTGTAATGCTATGGTCCCTATCCAATTTTCCCAACTCATTGGCCAGATGAGAGTTACTTCCCATGAGTCTCAGACTACATGGGTAGGATGTATATTGGGGCATCCACAAGAGAAGGTGAACCGCTCGTCCTACTCATATGCGATAGGAGAAGCTGAACCACTCATCCTATGTATATATCATCAATCGTAGGGGAAGGTAAATCACTCACCCTACACACATTTATCATCAATTGTAGGGGAAGGTGAACCACTCACCCAGTACACAGCGCACTTACAGGGGAAGGTGAACCACTCACCCTATGTTTGCTCATAGCTCCAAGATGTACCCCAAGCCCCTAGGAGCTCCCAGAGCTCAATGTCCAACTCAAGTGGGACCCTCATGGGAGGGTCCTTCCATGACTCCAAGTCTCTCTTGGAAGGCTAATAATTTGACCTTCCCTAAGGGCTTCGTGAGAATGTCAGCAATTTGCTCATCAGTCCTCATGTGTTGGAGCCTTATTGCTCCCCGTTGTACCATATCCCGGATAAAGCGGTACCTGATATCAATGTGCTTAGAGCAGTTGTGGATCACGAGATTCTCTGAAAGGCGAACCCCACTCTGGTTGTCGTAATAGATCATAGTGGTATCCAGCACATGCTCAAATAGCTCACTGAAGAGCTTCCTCAATCATATAGATTTACAATAGCAACAATGTATTCGGCCTCGGTGGTGCTTAGAGCAACCGATTTTTGCTTCCTGCTCATCCAAGAAATCAAAGCAGACCCCAAAGAGAAGCAACATCCTGATGTGCTCTTCCTATCGACCAGGTTGCTAGCCCAGTCGGCATCAAAATATCCATGTAGCCTCAAATTCTCGGCAGTGTATCTCAGCCCATAGTTGATTGTGCCACTGAGATATCTCAAGAGGTTCTTAACAACAATCCAATGTATGTGGTGAGGTTCAACCATAAATTGGCTTAAAGTATTCACAGTGAAGCATATGTCCAGTTGGGAGTTTACCAAGAACATCAGGGCCCCCACAAGTTGTTAATATTCAAGGGTTTGCCAATTCGAGCCCAAGTAGCACTTCCACATAGCTTCTTAAAGTTGAGTTCCATTGGAGTAGACACAGACTTGCAATTGACCATCCCACATCTCTCTAGCAACTTCACAATGTATTTTCCTTGACAAAGGAAAATCTCACCTAGCTTTTGCTAGACCTCCAGGCCTAGGAAGTAATGCATCAGACCTAGGTCCTTCATCTCGAACTCGGAAGTCAACTCCCTCTTGCATTGATAAATGAGAGGATTTGCACTAGTCAGAAAGATATCATCAACATAAAGGACCAAAATAAGAGGTATGTCCTTTTCAACCTTGAAGTATAGGTTAGGATCAACATAGCTCCTCGTAAATCCCAGCTTCACGAGATTACTTATCCTTGGGTCTAGGCACCACATCCCAGACATCATTCTTCATGATTGACTCATACTCCTCATTCATCGCATCTTTCCATACTTCATGTTTTACGGCTTCTTCAAACATGCAAGGTTCAACTTGAACAATAGTACTCCTAGCAGCTAAATAACCTTGATACCTATTTGGCTTCTTACTTTCACAAAATATCCCTCTTGGAGCAATATGTCTCTAAGCATCTTTGAGAGTATCTTTGAGCCATAGTGGGTGTTTCCTTGAGGTAGAGGGATCGCCAAGGGGTGGATCAATAGGATCCATTAGGCCTTCAACATAGGGCATAAGCTCATTTGTTAGAGATTCACCCTGTTTTTCGGTAGCAACATCATCATTGTCTTTCCTTGTGATGGAGAGATCTTTGGATTTCCCAAGGGCAATATCTTCTTCAAAGGTGACATCACAGCTTACTTCCACATCTCTTTGACCAAGCACATCGATTCTATATGCTTTCGAATTTTCACTATAGCCAATGAATATACCTTTCTTCCCAGATGCTTCCAACTTGTTTCTTTTCTCTTTAGGCACATGAAATATACCAAACAACCAAAGATTCTAAAATGAAAAACATAAGGTTTCTTGCCAATGAAGACTTCTTCGGGTGTCTTGAAATCCAAGGTTTTGATGCGGGATCCTATTTTGAACATATACGATAGTGTTGCCAGCTTCTCCCCATAAGAACTTTGGCAGGCCTTGATCATGGAGCATGGCGTGGGTGGTTTCCATGATTGTTCGATTCTTTCTTTCAGCAACACCATTCTGCTCAGGAGTGTATGGAATAATTGTCTCTCTCTTAATGCCAGCTTCTTTGCAAAAGTCATTGAATTCATTTAATTCATATTCGGTTCCATTGTCGGTCCTCAATATCTTGATCTTCTTCCCTGTTTGATTTTCCACCAATGTTTTGAAGGAATGGAACCATTTGAACACTTCATCCTTCCTCTTCAAGAAATAGATCCATCTTTTATGAGAGTAGTCATCCACAAAGGTTGCATAATATAAGTATTCTCCCAACGATGTTACGGGCAACATACCAAACAGATCGGAATGGGCCAGTTGAAGAATATTGAAAGTCTTGCTTTCACTAGAAGGGAATGGTCCCTTTGTAAGTTTTCCAGCAGCACAACCCTTACAAACACCTTCATGATTCATGTTGAACTCGGGCATGCCTGTGATCATCTTCCTTACCCCAGGTAAGGCTTTGTAATGTAAGTGGGCAAATCTTCGGTGCCATAGCTCAGATTGAAGTGAAGTATCGCTTGCCAAAGCTCCCAAACAACTTCCACCAACTTGATAGAGACCATCAACCCTAAATCCAAGAGTAAATGCATCTTTAGGGTTTCTTTGCCAAATAAGTACCTTTCCATAAACGAATGCTACCTTGAAGCCTTTATCTTCCATTACAGAAATAGACACTAGTTCTTCTTCAAATCCGGCAGATACAATACTTCTTGTAGGTGAATGGTTTGACCTTGATTCAAGTGAAGAGTGACAGTACCTGTCCCTTTCATGGGGTAGGTGGCATTATCTCCAAGTATGATCTCTAAATTAGTCTTCTTTTCAACCAAATTTGAGAGGGCCTCTTTGTATCCAGTGAAGTGCCTTGAGGCTCCACTATCAATCAACCAATGATCCAACGTATCCTAAGGAGAGGGAATAGATAGAGCAGAAATAAGATAAAACTCATCTTGTTTTCCTACAACATTACTTTCATCATACCTAGCATTTCTTGTCCTCTTGGGAGGTCGACCATTTCCATTTCGAGCAACAGGAGCATTCCCCTTTCCTTTGTTGTTGAACCTATTGTTCCTTTGATTGCCATTGCCTTTGTAATTGTTGTGGTTGTTTTTGTCATCATCCCTTGGAGAATTCTTCTTGTGAGGACACTCTCTAGCATAGTGGCCAAACTTGTTGCATTTGTAGCACCTTCCTTTTCTTCCTTCCTTGAATCCCTTCTTGAACCCTTGACCCTGACTCCTTGGACCAGCATTATTCTTCCTTCTTGCATGAGCGGAGAAGGCAATTGGTTCATTTCCAATTGAGGGCTTATCTCTCTCCATCATCCTAGTCTCTTCTTGAGTGCATCTAGCCAATAACTCATCGAAACCAGGTATCCCATCATTGTTGAGAATAATGGTGACAAATACGTCCCAAGGTCTTGTAAGATCTCCGTGCAATGAGAGTGAGCTCCCTATCAGCAATAACTTCTCTAATACGTAGTAGATCATTCTTGATTTCAGTTATTCTGATGAAGTAGGATTGGATAGACTCCCCTTTATTCATCTTGATATCCTTCAACTTGTTTTTGAGAAAGAGGATTTGATTTTCATTGTTCACTTTGAATATCCCAACCAGCTTATCATACATCTCCTTAGATGTTCCTAAATCAGAAATATAGGCAATCAAATGCTTTTGAATGGAGCCAATGATAATTTTCTTAGCTTTGACCTCACCTTTCTTATACTATGTCCTAGCAGCAACTAGTGCATTTGAAGGAGGCTCAACCACTTTTCCTTGCACATAGTCCATGGCATCATGTTCTTCCAAAGTCAAGTCCAAAGTCATTTTCCATGCATGATAGTCATATTTGTCATTGAGCTTGTCCTCGATCTTGAAGTAAGATGTAGATGCCATGGAGACTTGTCCAACAGATCTCTCTTAGTGATTTATTTTCTCTCTCTTGCTTGGGCTTTGTCTTCACCTAGGCTCTATGCTTAGCACAATTACTTCAATGTACTTTTAGCAGCCCAATGACAATTTCCAAATTAGTTTCCAATAGCAATCACACTAACCATAAATCAAATTGACATCTGTTGAGAAATCTAGGGCATAAGGATGAAATGATTTCTCTTAAATGATAACTGCTTGTGATGCAGTGTTTCTTAGTTTTTTATTAGCTTCTTTCTTTCTCTTGATTATGTTAATGTTTTCTATCATCAAGTAGCTACCAAATCATAAATAAGCATGAGATGAGAGACACGAAATGTAGGCAATCGGCCAGGGCCAAAACCTCTCCAACTTGAGAGGAAAACCCAAACGAATTCTTCTTATAGAAACTTCAAGTGACGAATTCCAAGACCAAGGCCCTTGACTTATCAACTTCTCCAAGACCAAGTCACAAGACCCTTTTTCACTGCTTCTCCTTCTTACCCAAGTCAAAACTGGTCAAACTGACTTCTAGCATTGCTAATTTCAATTAATCTAAAATTTTGGCCCTCTTCCATAGTCCTACAATTCGTGGCCTGCCTGAAACTTCTGCAATTTCACACGTGTGGGCTAATTGATGGAGCTTGATGGTATTTTCCTTCTTCGCTTGACTTGAGGGCTTCTCCTTGTGACCTCGGCTAGCAAGAATGTTGGTTTAGTGACCTTCCTCTAAGCTTCTTGAATGGCTAGTGTAACCCTATTGCAGAAAACCTAATCCCTGTCACACGTGCGAGGAGAATAACCCAAAAACAACGCCAAAAACACTTCAGTTTCTTCTTCTTCTTTCTTTGCAGGATGAGAGGCTCGTATTACTCTTTCTCGCACTTCTTGTTGTATTTCAGATGCTTGATCAAGTGGTGTCTCAAGTGAGGCCGAGTCCTCACTACATATGGTGGTCTGCCCATGAAATAAGTTGACTTGTGCAAGTGAGTAGGTCGACATGCTCTTCTAGAATGATCTCCATCTCCGTTTGAGGGCCGACTTGAAGAAGTACTTGTGACAAGGTCTAGGAGAGTTAATGACTCAAACAAATTCTCTTTTTACAATATGTAACATGCCTAAATGGGCCTTCAATACATGACATTGACTCACTATACTTATTGTGAAATTTTTATCTATTGCAGCGACTGGAAATTATTCTTCTAATTGAAAATTTAATTATGCAGTTTATTTGCTACACAAACAATGAATAAAATCACAACTGCAATTTTCACGATAAAAATACTGCAGAAAATAAAATATTGAAAACTAAGAAATTCTAGCACACACAAGAATTTTGACACAGTTATTTTTGGACAATTGTCCCCAGAAAAACCCAATGTGGGAAAACCGATGCAGCAGATGAGGGTTTTATTATTATTCTTCAACAGCAATTTTGAGTACAATAATTTAGATGCCCAACTAGCAATCTAATCTGAGGAAAATACTAGCCAAAAATTATCGTGAGAATTTTCTCTCACCCCACAGTTATTTTTTGCCTCCGAAATTGCCTCCCTAGCCTCTGCACTGAGCTCCCTATGTCACCCTTTGCACTAAGCTTATGCTGGCCCTCTGAGAGTTTCGGCCTTCCTTCCTTTGCTTCTTCCAAGGACTAGAAACCTTCCTCCCGAAATGTTGTTTCCCTCCTCTTCAACCTACTACTCACCCTCTAGCTCTATCTTCTCTACTGAGTTGCTGCTACTGAGAAAATCGAACTACCTGGGAAACTGAGTATCCGCACTGGTGTATTCTCCATCACCACATCGACCTCTTCTTATAATCCACTGTTGGAGCACAAACGGCTAAGATTAGAACTTAATCAATGGCTAGAATCATCTCTGGATCGATCTGTGTGAGTTTCTAGATGATTCTCACCTTATCTCAATTAATATTGATTAATTAACCATATTCCCTAAGTTACTTAGGAAATATTTAAAAATCGAATAATCTTATTGAAACACTTAGGCGAAATTTCCAGAAATGATTTCTGCGTTTTGGAGATCTCATGTATTCTAGCCTCTCCACCAAATTTCGTGGCTAGAAGACATTCGATGCTACAAAAACTAACACTTATGACTTGATGACCAAACCTAATAGCTCACAATGGGAGCTTCATCTATAAAATTCCTTGAGCATGAAATCCATGACTCAAGAATTACAAAATAATTTTTTTTTTTCTTCTAACATCAATTACATAAAATCATGATTACACATGTCATTATGAAGACTGAACCTAGTTACATATTTCAACAACAGTAATTGTAGATAGAACATGAATAGTAAAATGCAAAATACAGGCCAAGAGAAGAGAACTCCAAATTTGGCTAATGCTAGGGAAAATCCCCAAGATGGGGAAAACCATTTGATCAATTCTTCTTATTATTATATCAAATGTTCAGCAGAGAGAGAGTACAATAAAGTCAAAATTGACTTGTCAATTGATGATTAAAGCAGCCCTGTCAAATCTGAAATTTTCTGGAGCAGTCAACAACCCTAACCAGAAAGTCAACGTTGGTCAAAGCAGTAGCAAACTATCCTCTAAGCAGCTTGGTCATACCCAGTCAAACTCAGCATTCTAATGTGGTCAAAGTCAGCCCAAAATAGTCATGAAAATAGTGGTCAAACCTTGTCAAACTCTATGGTCAACTATGTGATTTGTCTGTGGTCAAAGTCAACAAAATGCCTCGGTTCCTGTGCCAATAAATGCGGCCTGCCAAAAATGAAATTCTGACCCAAAAATTGCAGTCAAATGTGGTCAAAATACCTCTGGTTAACACTGGACAAACCTACAACAAACTGAAATTTCGGCCCTATAATTCATCCTACAATTCATCCTTCTACTGCCACACGTGTAAGGAAAAGAGATGCCCAATAAGTTGTACAAACCAATCAGATGAGGGGAGAAAAGAATGTGTGAGATGAGATGATGCCAAATGAGGTTTGAGGTCTCTCATATTTATACAAGTCATTGAGGGTGAAGTGACATGTCTCTTGGGCTTCATGAGCCTACATGATGTGGCTAACTTTGATAATTCGCACGTGTGGGCATAAATTCAAAAACACATTTCTGCTTATCCAAATTTGATGATCTTTAGGTCGATTTTGGTCCTCTCGAAAAGAGGAATTCAATGCAATGATCATCTCCATCAAACGAGTTGTCTAAAGTGGAATTTGGCACTAGTTGTCAATTTTAACAATACCCCTAGGTTTATTGAGTCAAAGTCCCATTTGGACTCGTTGAAAGGAAAAAGAAATATTTTTATTTTTAAAAGAAAAGAGTCAAATACGTGCCCACAAGACCAGGTCGGCCCACTAGATGATCATGTCAGTCTGCCTAAAGAACACAACTTTTCAAACACACGAACTACTATATATTGGCCAGCGTGCTCTTCCATTTTGGACAAGTTGTTTTTGCAGTTTGGTGTCAAGACAAGCAAATTTACTTAAGCTAGATGTGAGTTTCTCCTGAGGTATGATGCAAACTTCTTGTGGAAAGGAATATGAATTTCCCTTATTCTATTGAGAAGGAGAAGAGGTTGTATGAAGACAAGATTTCTGAGTTTCTGAAGATTCTTTGATGAACATAATTTTTACATCTTGTGGATAGAATAGAGGGTTGACCTGGTGCTTATGGAACATTGGTTTTTGGTCCTGGGTCTTGGATATCTCATTCTGATCTGGTTCTATAAGAAGAGAATTTCACCCTGGCTTGGAGCCTATATCTTGTGTTCTCTGTTTTTTGTGATCTTCATGTTTTGAATGTTTGGTAATTGCTTGATGAAAGAAGAAGAATATAATGAGATAAATGACAACAAATTCACAAGTAATTACCAAAGAAGGAGAAAATCAAATTTAATTTGCAAACCTCTCATTTCTCCAACACCCCTCAATGTCCCATTTTAATATAATTGTATCATTTGTCTCCTATATATATATATATATATATACTATAGAGACCTAGTCTTAGGATCATCAATATTGTCTTGTTCATTACATTTATCGTATAAGGAGGCTTCCCCCTTGAAGTGGAATGTAATTATTGGTTTCTTATCATTTTTAAGGCGCAAGGATCATAACAAACTCGGGGAGATGTGCTCATTGTAAAGCGCATGATCTATGTGCTCGAACGAGGAGTGCATGAGAATCCCTTCCAATTCATTCATGTACTTCTGTTAAGATGACCAAAGGACAAGATCTCCAGAAACAGGTTGCTTGTCACATCCTAAAAGAATGTTCCCTGATCCCTTTTACGTCTTTGTATTCCTGTTTTCTTATGAATTTTTACTTTATTGCTTCAATGAATATCCATATTTTTTTGTATTCTTCGCACTATATGCCAATGCCCGTGTACCCATATTTTAGGATGTCATGCAGGGTACTTTATATACATACCTTTTAAATCACCAGTCCTCAAAGCCATGTAAGTTTAATAAAAGTAATATTTGACATTGAAAAAATCAACATGCCTATCTGTAAGCAATGATGAAACAAGGATAGTAGCAATCATATAAACAATGAAATTGAGTCTATATGAAGGTTTCTTACCTCAACCACATTAGAACCAAGAAATCGAACTCTTTGTTGCCACACATACTCAGCCAAAACAATGCTGCAAGGCCACACAAATAGTCCATAATCTTCTTGCATCACCTAAATTTCAGAAAGGTACTACATAGTGATACATAAAAGAGTCCATGAAAAACCAATAGACTTATCTTGGTGCCACAACATAATAAATGCAGTACTAGAAATTTAAAAGCTTTAACTACAAATTAGTAAATCAATTCAAAACAATAATGAATTTAGATTATCTAGGGCCAAAATAAATAAATCGACAACAATGACTATGTAATGAGGTTATGATTAAACAAAATAACCATCCCCGCACCATAAATACCTTCTACTGGTAGAGAATAAACAAGGCATATGATCTGCATTGGTAGATATATTGCATGATTACTGTAGTTAGAGAGCACTCACTGTATCTACTACAAAACGGTTTGTTGATTTTGCATCTTAATCTAAGTTGATTCATGTTTTGAATTATGTTAGATATCTATCTTTGATTTTAAGAAGCTACTCTTAGACAGACAGATGTAATTTATGGACTCCCTTTTGCATGTTTTGAACATGTACCATCCCCATTGATTGCTTTTAGCCATCTACAAATGGTAATATAAATTTTAACATTGTGAATAATATATTTATCAGAGAATATAGAATTTAATAGATCTGATTAGTTCATACCCTGCCCTAGGTCGCTTAACTTCTCATATTAACTCACAATTCAAATCGACTGGTCAAACACCCATTACCAATTTTTTCTCTTTGCGCATGGATGATGGGAGAACTTCAGTTAAGCATTCCAAGGTTCCTCCTCCACCTAGTCGAGGCCTCCCAATCCAAAGCATTCTTTAGAGGACATTGTTACCCATTGAAAATGCAAGGTTCATTTCGCATTTTCATGTGTCTTTCTTCACTTACTAGCATAGTAGGATATCATTAGAGTTCAATGGCAATCACAGCTTACAAGAGGAGAGTTGGAGGCCACGCACCTTGTTCTAGCATGCCTGAGCACTTCCCAACATCCAGAGCAAGGAAAAAAATATTAAGGAGTACTGATAGTTTGGTGGAGGCTTTTCCAAGGACATATTCATCATGAGGTTCCACTTGGGCACACTTCACACATACTCGAGGCATGGTTACACGGTTCACACTTTGCTTTCTTGCATCATTGAGGAAGAGTCTTACAACCAAGTTGAAGCCAAGGCTTCAGGACCTCATAGATGGAGGATGTGAGCAAGAAGCAAGCCCTAGAAGATTAATGCCCTACCTCAAAGTAAAAGTTAAAACATGGCCCAAGCAAAAAACACTTTACCTTGGAGGGCATCCAGACCATGATATGTATCAGGGAAAGAGGCTAACGGAGCAAATGTCCTACCTTGCAGGAGGCCCAAAACATTCTAGGTGCCAAGAAAAGAAGCCAAAGGAGGAACATGTTACTTGTACTGGTGACATGTGACAATAGAAGAATCTATATGGCTAAAAGAGGTCCCTTGGTGTCATTACACATTCTTTGAGGCATACTCCACATATTTGGAAAAGTGTTTGTTGTAACTTTTTCTTGTCCAAGAAAAGTTACAAAATTTTGCTAATTGGTTTCTTGGCCAGAACCTCGAGTATATTGAAACTCGCTGGAAAATTTGGTTTTTACACAAGTTTCTAGGGTATTATTTATTATATTTTTCATTTTAAATAAATTTAATTTTATAAAATAAATAATTATTTTTTTTATAAAATTATTTATTTTAAAATATTAAACTTATGTTAAAAATATTGAGTCAACCCCAATCTCTAAGTACGGCAACCACATTTATTACCATATATTAAGTGGGTCGAAATTCAAAGTCCATAAATCAAATAATAATTCCATTCAAACCTATGTCCCCACCGCACATTTCACACATTAAAACACCATAATCTATAATACCTCAAGATATGTGAAATATTAAATCGATGGTTTGCGGGGCCCCTGACTATCTGATTTTAACCTACCCCCCCCCCCCACAATACCATTGCCATACCATTACCATATTGATTTGAATTTATAAATGTGAGGTGGGAAATTTTAAAAATTATAAAGTCTGCATCTAAGGCGAGAATGAAGTGAAGATTTTTAGAGCTCTATTTTTCTGGAATGAGCTTATGGGTGAAAGTTTGAGGTAAGAGGAGGCTAGGTCAACAATTTAAATATATCTTCATGCAGGGAAAAATGAAGATACATGTTCTAGAAGTACATTTCAAATTTCAATACTAATCATGGAGTTTCCAATGTTATAAAGAAAAATTTCCACCCTATGGAATAATTTTACAGGCGTGAAAATGAAATTTTACAGAGCAGACAAATGAATGTTTTTTGCTATGGTATAAGGAGGAAAAAATTATAGAGAGGAAAAATGCACGTGAATAGAAAAATTGGATAATTTCTTATCCAAAGGTTTTACAGGAGTGAAAAAGGAGGATAGAAAAGAAATTTTCATTATTTACCAAACATGGTTGGAGACATGGTTTTCAAAACCATGGGGAGCTAGCCAGTAAATGATTTGCATAGAAAAATGAAAATTATTTATGAAGTTTCATTTATTCATGAATCATAAGTATACCAAAAGTGGGCAAAACTAAATATGAAAACATAGGATGGTTTGGGTAAATTGTTGTAAATTTCATTTATGAAATTCATAAACAAATAAATGCTACAATGGAAAAGTATTACAAGACATGGTTTTCAAAACCATGGATGGTTTTACAGAGCAAAGATTATTTAAGGAAATATGTAGAGATTTGAATTATGAAATTCATGAAGAAAAGAACAATTTTACAGGTCAAAATAAGACATGGTTTCCTATTGAAGACATGGTTTTTCAAAACCACAGGCAAGAATTACTTTTATGGAAATATGGAAATATAATTTTATAGATTTTTGGAAAATTTATTAAAATATCTTATTCCCAAAAACTTAAAATTAAATTTTTTGAAAACTAAAGAGTGACAGAATATCAATGATTTCCAAATCATCTCCAAATTTTACAACAATGATTAAGCACCTAAAAGATAATCAATTGAATTATCAAAGGATTTTATCAAAAGACA
Organism: Pinus taeda; assembly: GCA_000404065.3. Lineage (NCBI taxonomy): Eukaryota > Viridiplantae > Streptophyta > Pinopsida > Pinales > Pinaceae > Pinus > Pinus taeda. The sequence continues at coordinate 46,491 of APFE031671469.1, read as the reverse complement.
AGGGATTAATCAATTCTATAAAAAGGATCAGTCAACCACATTATGGACATGATTTTAGCATCTGAAGAAGGAGGAAGATCAACAATCATTCTTATTCAGATTTAGAGGCAGAGATATTAGCACTCAAAAAACACCTAGCAGCAGAAGATCAACAAACTAAGTATCAAAGTGCAGTTTTCCAGCAGACAGTTTAAGCAGCTCAAGATTTCAAGGCAGAAGACTTGCAAATAGCTCCAAATTTCCTACAGTTTTTCAGAGATTGTTTTTGTGTTTAGTATATTGTTCAGATTTTTATTCCAGAAAGCTAGACACAGTTAGTTTGATGTAATCCTCAATATATTATCTGATTTTCATTGTATAAGGGTTGGATTTTGATGCCAAAACCCCGCCATTTTTGTAAATACTTTTATTGTAGAGTTTTTAATTGAAGGTTTATGGCTTTAGTTTTAGGACAGAATTTGTTTTTCATGTATGTCTTTTCCAGTGATTTCTTAATTTGTTTCTTCATATGTTTGAGGTAATATAGAAGTTAAGGAAAGGCTAGGTTTGAGTATCAACCTCCCTAACATCCCACTGCAAAGTTATCATCTACACTAAGACTAGCTAATTGAACAGTCTGTTTAAATTAGTTCCTTTGCATCATTACATTATTGTCTTTTATCGTCTCTCAAACATATTTATGTGGGTTACAGAGATTATCCTGTATGCATCTACTCTTGTTAGATGATTAAGTATTCAAGGAGGATACCTGATTATCTAATTTCAATTCTATTCTTCTACCAAACTCTTTAAAGCTATGTTATTTTGTCAAAGCTGGACGTTGGAACTTTGATAAGGCCTCCACAAGGGAGGGATTTATTTTTGAGCAGAGATTGGATACTCATCAGCAACCACCTATACAAATCCCATATCTGGTTGTTTTGCTTGATAGGCTGCTATCCAGTGATAGTGAACAACATTAAAAAGCCTCATAACACTTGAGGGAGCCCCCTCTAGTTCGAGGGCCAGCTTGAACCTAAAGTTTGGTCGAGTCGGTTTCTCAGCGCAGTTTTGCAGCGAAGAATTGCCTTCAAGAAACAATACAACAATGTTGATGTTAGTTTTCTTGAACCTACCGTCTGGCATTTAATTCCTAGCATAAATCTTACTAAACAAACACACGACTAGGTTCCTAACAAAATATTTAGTGGAATCACAATTACACAACGAATCTCAATAACATATGACACACAGATTTCTGCCCAATCAAATCAATTCATCATTAAATATGATTCAAAACTTACTTAGGCCCTCGTCTTGGGATAACGACCCAACTGAGAAAATATAGAATACAAAATAAACCTTGATCTAATCCACCGGATCTACCCCAGATCGGTGCTCAATCTTCTATGCAGATCTGGATCTTCAGCCTCTCTGCACTCCCTCAGACCTGGAACTCTGGAGCATCACACTCCTCCTAAGACTAGTGTCATTGTATGGTGTGTCTTCTCCCTCTCCCTAGCCTTGCTTTTATAACTTTACATTAAGCCAAAACCCTGATTTTGAAGTGATTAATGGTCGAGATTAAATGTCACCTCACTCAAAATCAACGACTAAGATTAAAACTTACTAAAGAAAATTACTTTTCCTAAGTTTCTATTACCATAATAAGCCAACATACTAATATGTGTTTTTTCCTAAGTTAGATAACTTGCTCAACCTAAGCAAGTGTTCTGAGGAGATGTGGGCAACTTCCACATGCCTAGGCACAAGGCCTGTGTGGAAGTACTTTCCTGAGATACAAAAATCAATAGTTGCCCCTTTAAGGAGAACTTTTGGCAGTAAGGACACATTATTAATTTGTTTTCACATATTTGGAAGCATATTTCACCTTTGGGGTGTTTGGAGATAGACACATTGTTTGAGGTTTTTTCTACATGTTTGGAGACAAGGAGACAATTTGTGCCATCATTGACATGATCAAACCCTTAGAAGAAAGGGCATTTTTCTTATGAAGATAACATGTGGCATTGTGGACCTATTTTATTCACTCAAGAGGAAAAAGGTAGCAATCCACTCAAGGAGGATTCTAGGGTCTTCTGAAAAGAAATATTATTTTATGAACTAGGTTTTGATTTAAAAGATATAAAAATAGGAGAGAATTCATTTATTATAAGCATGGTTGAAAGAATGGGAGTTTCCCTCTAAGCTTAGTTAAATATCTCTTGGATGATTGAAAGAAAGACTCATCGAATGTGAGATTTTTCCGTATCTTTATTCTTTTCATGGATGATTATGGTTTTTGCAAGAATTTCCATGGTTTTTGCTACTAAATAATCTTTGAAGAAGAGCAAGTTTGTCACATAAGAAACAGGATATAGGTTGTAATCCCTCCCTAATCTTTGATGTAACATTGAATTATCAAAGGAATCTATCACTATAATTTTTTGGTTAGGGTGAGACCTATTTGATTTGTTACTACCCATATTATCACTTCTTGTGATAAAGTCCTAAAATACAAGGCCTCAGAGGAACCAAGAGGGCTACCTCACTATCACCACAATAGCATCATCTCTCACTTTAGTCCAACTCTCCTCCGACACAAGGGGTTTTCCATAGGAAAAAAGTATTATGCATTTAGAATTAAGATTGATGGGTGGATCAAGACTAGTGTCAATCCATTTTTGGCATATGGAGTCAAACAACAAACTTTAAGGGTTGTTTTCTTACGAGAAAAGAACAAAATGAAGTTGGGATAAACAAACTACAATTGTCCTACCTTTGTTGCCCACATATGCAGAAATTGTCTTGGAGGAATCCCAATGAAGGAAACCTTTAAAACATGCATAAGGGTGTACCGTGTGCCTACCAATGAATAATATTAACGTGGCAACAAACACGAATTAAGATGAATGATACAACAATACATTTCCATCCACAGAGACAAAGATACATAAGATGGGAAATGGCTCTCACTTAAGTATTTCTAAAAAGAGGAATAAAGTTACCTAGAATTTTTCCCTTCATAACATATTTGTTGCAAGTGATCTCTATCATCCATATTTAGCAATATTGAATCCGAAACATGTGCTTCAACAAGAAAAACACTTAACTTGCATATTTACATTCAAAAGGATGTTCAACTAAGATGCAAAGGGGAATCTCCCCAAATCCAACCATGCCTAACAATGGAGAGAGCTAGTCCTCTTCTAGACTTAGCTCCATCTCCTTGCAATAAAAAAATAATTTTGTGAATTATACATCCACTTTCATCTCCTAGAAATAATAATGAAGTATACCCAGATCCATGCTTTTCTCCAAGAAAAATACCAAAATAAAAAATCAATGGAGCTCTCCAAAGCAAAATGCCCTCATAGACAAATAAAATAGTGAAGCAATGACAAGTGACATGCCACATATGCAAAATGCCCCACTAGGTTGGGCTAGTTCATCACGCAAGATGCCATTTGTCCTTTCCTTCATTGGAATGCACTTCAAGAATGATCTTCAATAAACTCGTCCAATGAAATATGAATATGTACCGAGTCAAAGGATGGGGAGTGCTTTCTAAGAGAGGAAACTATAATTCCATATGTCATCATAACAAATAGGGCACTCTCCAAGAAGCCCCTTTACCAACATTACAATATAGAAATCCCCTTACAAGAGGTGCACCTTTGAGATGTGTTCAAGTAAATGATTAAGGGGCAACTTTGAACATGTCATATAATATAAAATAATCCAAGGAGAGTTGTACCTAGATCCATGCTATTCTCCAAGAAAAATACCAAAACAAAAAATCAATGGGGCTCTCCAAAGCAAAATGCCTTCATAAACAAACAAAATAGTGAAGCAATGACAAGTGACATGCCACATATGCAAAATGCCCCACTAGCTTGGTCTAGTTCATCATGCAAGCTACCACTTGTCCTTTCCTTCATTGGAAGGCCCTTCAATGTTGGGTGTGTGTTATATTCTTTCCACGCGTCATGGGGTCTGGGGCAGTGCCCTGGAAAAAAACATATTTTATGTAGACCAATAATAGCTGGGAGAAACCAATGATGAGGGGCGGACCCAAAGAAGGTGGGCGGACCTACCCATGGTTTTTGCACATGGTTTTTGGGCATGGTGGTTTTTGCCCATAGTATTTGTAGATTCGATCAAGGGAGCTACGACTATGTTGTAATCCAGGGATTTATATATGCTTCGGCATGTACATATATGTATTGTAACATTGAAAGGAATATAATGAAAAATCAATCTGGTATTCCCGGTTTTGGGATCTAGGGGAAAATCTCTGTGTATATTTGTTTTATGTTCTTGCCATTGTATATTTTTATGTTTTAAGAATCTGTTTGCAGGTAATTTCTGTACAAGGTTAAAACCTACGTTTGGTATCAAAGTTGTTTTGGCTTCAAGGGAACACCTTTGCTGCTAAGAGGTTTTGCTCGAGCCTATGGTAGACCCTGTTACAGTGGGAGATCTGTAGGATCGATTCTTGCGGTAAAAGATGGCGAACAATGGAAAGATTGAGATCAAGAAATTCAATGGACAAAGTTTTGAGTTATGGAAGCTCAAGATGGAGGATTTGTTGGTGGGTAGAGATCAATGGATCATTGTAGATCCAGGTTCGGCACCAACCAGAATGCCTACAGAAGACTGGGCAAAGTTATATCGAAAGGCAAAGAGCACAATATGATTGTGTCTTTTAGATTCAGTATTGTTGAATGTCTCAGGGGAAGCTACGGCAAAGGCTTTGTGGGACAAGATAGGGACTTTGTATCAATCTAAGTCTCTGGTGAACAAATTGTTCCTGCGGAAAAAGTTGTATAATTTGAGGATGAAGGATGGAAACTTAATGACAGAGCATTTGAACGCCTTCATTGATATTAAAATTTTAGATGAAGATAAGTGCATCAGTCTGTTGTGTTCTCTACGAGATTCATGGGATAGCCTGGTTGTTGCTACAGGTAGCAATACAACTACCTTGAAGTTTGATGAAATAGTCTCATCCTTCTTGTTAGAGGAGATGAGACGGAAAAATATGGAGAGCCAGAATGGAGATGCCTTGTCTGTAAGAGGATGGTCCCATAACAGAAACAGAAATAAGTCCTCAAGTGGGAGATCTAAATCTCCAGGAAAACCTGTAAAGGTAGGCTAGAAATGTGGAAAATGGCACTACAAAAATGATTGTAAATATAAAACTCCTGAGAAAGGAAAGGGATCTAATGATGCTCCTTCTGTAGAGGCGAAAACCATCTCAGATGAAGGTGGGGATGCGTACTTGGCTTCTTCTTCAAGTACACACATAAATCATGAGGCATGGTTGATTGACTCAGGTACATCCTATCACTTCACTCCTCATAAGGAGTGGTTCTGTAAGTATAAAAAATATGATGGTGGTGATGTCTAGGGGATGACAGGAAGGCCAGAATCATGGGACGTGGAAAAGTCAAGTTGAAGTTGCAAGGTGGAAGGATTAGAACACCTCCTAGTATTCTGCATATTCCTGCATTGGTCAGAAATTTTATTTCTATAAGCAAGATGGATGATGCAAGTGGAAAAACAGTGTTCGAAAAAGATACCTGCAGGATGGTTCTGGAAGCACTGGTATTGATGCGGGGAGTTTGGATTGGAACTCTGTACAAGCTTCTGGGTAGCACTATTATTGATGGGTGCAACAGTTTTGTGGTTCTTGAAAGTGGAGCAAAAAATCTAGTGGTCTCTAGAGAAAAGACTATGTTGTGGCATCAAAGACTTGGACATATTGGAGAGAAGGGCCTTCGAATACAACAAGGTAATGTTATGGTAGAAAATATGTCTAATTGCTCTCTAGATTTCGATTTTTGTGAACATTGTGTATATGGGAAGCAGAATCGGATGAGTTTCCCCTTTGGTGCTAAGGGGGCAAAAGGGGTATTAGAGCTTGTGCACAGTGATGTGTTTGGACCTGTGTTGGTTCCATCACTGGGTAAGTATGTGTACTATGTCTCATTTATAGATGACTTCTCAAGAAATACATGGTTATATTTCCTCAAAAAGAAATCTAAAGTCTTTGAACTAGGGTCTTTGAACTATATGTATCATTTTTTTTATACCACATCCTTGGTGACTGCTTTAACCCATACAGTGTTTCATCAAGAGCAAAGAGTAATGAGAATTAATAAAAATAAATAAAATTACAGGACAGACATATACATGGCGGAAAAGGCATTAAGCCTCAATGTATTGTATCTCACAAAATAATGATAATGATCCAATATATAAATACATCAAGAATATGTCTCAAGATAGTTCGTCTATCTTGGATACACAATCACTTTGGTTGAGAGAATATCTCAACCACATTCTAATCTAGCAGCCTAACTAGTTGGAGAGAATCTCTCGACCAACTAGACCTAAACAAACTCCCAAGTTTGAGGAACTGACTCATTCTAGAATTAAAGACAAGTAGAAATTATTCCAAGTTTTATAATTTTAATTATTTTGGACTTATTGATTGTTTTATGTGAGAGTGAGGCTAACATCCCCCCCCCCTTCCCTCAATCATAAGTCCAAAGTAAGAACCTGGTACCATCTCCAAGTCTTCATGCTGAAACTACTGAGTTGATCCTCTATGAAAAACTACCTGAAAAACTGTCAAAACTAGATGCCAAAAACTCCAATATGAAGATAGCACACCAAGAGAAATGAATCAGCTGCAAGTTTGATACAACTCTGAAAATGCTTAACAACTCCATCAAATGTCAAGCTGCAATGCAAAAGGATCCATCTATCCTTTGCTTGGTCCAATGACCATCCAAGTGAACAAAAGAATGACCACAAATTCTCTCAATCAGCATCCCAATTGCTTTCCCATTGGAAACTTTCTATGCCCGTTGGCAGATTTGTTGAGTTTGTCGAAACTTTTAATCTAACAACCATCTTCAATTCCATTATCATTTCCCCCCTTTGTCACCAGGGAAGGAGCATTAGATAGTTGTGAAGCGAGTTTTCAAGTATTGCTTGGCACTAGTGATTATGGTTTGTGCTACCAAGGAAGACCAGGATTGGACAAAGTTTTGGACATTCGTGGCTTTGTTGATGCAGACTAGGTTGGAGAACTGGATCGAAGAAAATCTACAATGTGTTTAACCTATTTGGAGGAGCACTCAGTTGGATGAGCAAGAGATAGTCTGTAGTGGCACTTTCAACTATAGAGGTTGAATACATGGCAGCCATTCATGCAAGCAAGGAAGTAGTTTAGTTGCAAAAATTGTGTTCAAGTATGGGGTTGGTACAGCGAGTTATAAGGATAGATTGTGACAACCAAAGTGAAATTTTCTTGGCAAAGAACCCTGCTTATCATTCAAAGACAAAGAGCATTGATCTTCAATATCACTTTGTGAGGGATATGGTTGAAGATAAAAAGGTGTTGCTAGTAAAGGTGGGCACTTTGAAGAATGTTGCAGATGCATTGACAAAGTCTATGAGCACTAAGAACTTTTCTTGGTGTAGAGAAACAATGGGCATTGCAACCCTAGAACAATCACTAAGCTCTCCTATGAGCCCCTGTGTGAAAAGAAAACAACAAGTGGGAGAATGTTGGTTGTGTGTTATATGAAAAAACTTTATTTTATGCAGACCCAGAGATGGTGGGCAGACCTACCCATGGTTTTTGGGCACGGTGGTTTTTTTCCATGGTATTTGTAGATTCGGTCAAGGGAACTTCGGTTATGTTCTAATCCAGTGTTAGTGGATTGGAGGTTATGAATGCTTCGGCATGTATATATATGTATTGTAACATTGAAAGGAATTTAATGAAAAATCCATCTGGTATTCGCGGTTTTGGGATCCAAGGGAAAATCTTGGTCTATATTTGTTTTACGTTCTCACCATTGTATATTTTTCTGTTTTAGGAATTTGTTTGCAGGTAATTTTTGTACAGGGTTAAAACCTACATTCAAGAATGATCTTCAATAATCTCCAATGAAATATGAATATGCACCGAGTCAGAGGATGGGGATTGCTTCCTAAGAAAGGAAACCATAATGCCATATGTCATCATAACGAATAGGGCATTCTCCAAGAAGCCCCTTTACCAACAATACAATATAGACATCCCCTTACAAGAGGTGCACCCTTGAGATGTGTTCAAGGAAATGATTAAGGGACCACTTTGACCATGTCATATATGATATAATATAAAATAATTCAAGGAGAGCTGCACCCTTGAGAAATGCACAATAAGGTGGCCATAGGACCACATTCACTGAGAAAAAGTAATATAAAATAGTCCAAAACAGTTGTACCCTTGAGATGTGTGCAAAGATGGCTAAGGTCTCCAACAAGAATATTAAGATACTCCCTCTAAATTGAGTGCCCTAGATAGGTGTGCCAAGGTAGTTATGTCGTCAATAAATGTGCCAACATGCCAACTAGGGAAGCATTCCACTTGTTCAATGAGACAAACACCTTGAGATAGCAAAATCATACCAAAAATAGCAAGGTTAGTTAGGTCACTTCCTTCAATGCAATAACCAACTCCTCAAACAATGGATCTCATAGTAACATGTGCAAAGAAGGCCCACTTTGGTTGTTGTAACAACCTCCAAGAGAGGGGTGACCTAGGAGCATGTGCAAAGGCATAGATCCACATGCAAACAACCAATCATTCTCAAACAAAGGGTCAAAAGAGTGGAACATTTCTCAAATAGGATTAAATACCATGTGTTGTGATCTAAAACCATAGGCACAAAGGCGGAGCCATGAAGGTGCACCCTAGGAGAATGTGCATGAAAGGCGGGACATCCTCCAAATGCAAGGGCCAAAGGTCATGAACAAGCAAGTGCTCCTCAAACTAGCTCAATAATTCTTCTTAGATCAGTAATAAAAACTCTTAAGAATGGATCAGCATCTTATGCTAACACTTGACCATGCTATACACTTGATGGAAAATACTTTGAACACATTTCAGACCTAAGAATGATGCATAATAAGGTGCCAGGAGATGACCCATTCTGCTGTAGCTATATGCTGGAAGTTCAGGTCTTTACTGCTGGTAAAAATAGCCAAGAAAGTAAACCAACTCATCCCATGATAAGCTCACAAACCTGCTACAGGTGGTCTGTAAAACAGCCATGAAGATCCCCTACAAGATGATGTATCCCAAACTTGAAGATCGCTCCAAACAGTACTTTGACTGCTGATTTGAGTGTTAATTGGCAGACTACAGGGATTTATCAAATAAAATACCCCTTAAGTTTTAACTGTAGCTAGTAGACCCTTAAAAGCAGAGTTCCCTTGCTCTGAATCAGACCATGAGATAACCACTGAAAAGGCAGTCTAGAAGGCTGCCCAGATTAAGCCTGAATTGGTGTTCTAAAATCAGCAAGCAAACACAGTAATGGCTGATCTGAAATGACATGGTCTAAGAACATAGTTGAAAGATCATCAAGCTGAACAATATCACAACCAATCACCATATATATAAGCCAGCCACTAAACAGATGCTGCATAGCAACACAAGCTATTTCACGAATGCTTCCCAAAGGGCTCTTCAAGCTGCCAGGAATAAAATGTAACTTCCTTTAAATCATCATAGTCCTCTTGATCTTATTATGCAATCAGATTTGAAGAAATGATGAATTGTTGTTTGTTCATTCAATAAGAAGGTTATCCTACTTTGTCTACTTCATCTAGGGTTTCATATTATGGTCATTCCTTAATATCTGTTGCAGATTGTTCTTGACTGTAATTTCACAGTTGTGATGACATGTCTTATATAAGGGCTCTCACTTCCTGTACAATGTGAAAATCTGTTTTGGGCTAATTATGGTGTATCAATGAATGGCTTAATTATGTCTTCTCTGTAATACTCAAACCCTCTTGCTCTTTGATCTTGACTTGATTGCCCGATTGAATAGACAGCGGTCTTGGTAGTCCATCATCCCTCTTTCTAAAGAATATCATAAACTTATTTTCTAGGGTTCCCCCCTTGTGCTGAAAAAGAAACAGCCTAAAGTGAGAGGAAGATTGGTTGTGGTGGGAATAGGCAACCTTCCCAAGTGCCCATAGATTTGCACTTTGTTCACGGACTTGAATATCTTTGAGTGCAAGTCTAGAAGGTAACAAATTGGCATGGTTGCCAAGGACAAAGTCCAGTTCCCGAGATTAAGGAGATTGGCCACAACGATTTGATGAGGGTATTTCTTTGGATATCTTTTCTCATCTGGAAACTCCATGAAGGAACAAAACCTTGTTCCAGATGATTTTGAAGTGACTTGCAACTTGTAGAGGTGAAGACATCCAACAAATTTGAAGGCATTTGAATACTCACCTTGCGACTGTCACCTCTCAAAATGCATTTGCATTTTGAGCATTAGGAGTCCTTTCTAGCAGCTTAAAGATCTGATCATTGAGTCTCCTTTGTGATCTGGGTAGTTGATATTCAAAAAAGTTCATTGGTTCCTCATTCTACACAAAGAGGGGTATTTGTTGTTGCAGACTTTGTGACTTTTAAGGAGCTAATGAGAAGGCAAATGAAGGTTGTAAAATTGATATCCAAGAGACTTCAGAGGCAAAAAATGTTGGTATTTATGGGCTGATTATGTCAATGTTTTTCTTAAACAAAAATGAGTAGATTTCGACTAACTCTGTGCCCAGACGCAGCATGTTTCTCAGGAAGTTACATTGCTAATTGCCCATGGATGCTGGGTTTTAACTTTTTCCATTATGCTTCCGCTCCTCTGTGGTGGCCCGTCAGCTCTTGGTTGGCGTTGACCTTCAGCGATCCCTTCTCCATGGCTTCTCTGCCTTCCCTCCCTTGGTCATCTCCTCTGAAAATGATCCCTCCATGCAGTATATCTACTTCTGTCACCAGTCCTTTGGATTCCTCGGACACTATCATCTGCAGTGACTGCCAACATGCTCACGAGGCTCTCCAGCAGGAAAATTTTTAACTTCGCATGGATCTGCGCTAGCAAGGAACCTAGCTAGCTCGGGTTTCGGACATGCTCCAATCACTCCATTCCAATTTCTCTCAATTAACTGATGAGGTGGATGCACTCCAAGGCAATATTCAGTCTCTACAGCTCTAGGATTGGTCTGTTGAAGTCACCAGTGCTGCGAGCAACATTCCTGTTGACAATTTGGGCATTGACTTGAACCACCTTCCAGAGGAGGCAGATGGTACTCAATTTTGATGGGTAGATGTTTCAGGTGTCTTTTGTTGTTGTCTCAATTTTGCCGAGTATATGTCAATTGGTCAGTTATGGTAGTTATGTTAGTTTTGTACTAAGTCACCTGACATGGGGACACGGGACACGAAGGATACGAGGATTCGAGTGTCGGACATGAACAAATTGACCCCCCAGAACAGAACACGTTAGGACACGTTATATATTTTTTATTAAAATATATATATATATATTAAAAATTAGATATTTCTTACACAAATTCTCATTCATGATACAAATTCATTGATTCAAACATAGATCTTCATCTAGATGTAAATTTTACAAAGTAACATTATGCATACCAATACAATTGTGACATAATACATATTCATCAATGATCCAATAGGAGAAAGACAAGATACCGTAGTTTTCTCATTAAGTCATCAAAATCAAAATGAGTTACATAGGTAGTAGCAATGCCAATGGCAAATAGAAATAGCAAATACAAAACAACTACAAGCCTCAAGGCAGTAGGTAGCTCATGAGTCATCAATCCTCATCATCAAAATCAGCATCATTGTACTCATCACCATGTTCACCACTGCTCTCCTCTGCTACATCCTCCTCCTCTATATCCAATGTCATCTCTGCATCTACTGGTGTGGAGGATGACCCCTCTACAATATCACCATCATCAATAGTGACAGGCTCGAGCACTAGCTCATTAAGATCCAAGTTGGCGAATGCCAACTCAACACTATTGTCCAAACCCATATCATCAGGAAAGACATCCCACATCTTTGTTTTTCCCTTCGACCACTCATCCCTCTACCTGTAAATAAGATGAAGGTTGGTGTGCACATACACCATTGTCTCTACCCTGGAGTGCTCAAGCCTGCTCTTCTTGACACTATACAAATTCCCATATGTGATCCAATTCCTCGCAACAAGAGGATGAAGTCACCTGAGAGAGAAGCCTCATGGCTAACTGCTATAGAGAAGGGTTTGTTGCCCTATGAGTTACCCACCAAGAATAGGGCTTTTTAGCCCCCTATCTCTAATCACATCATATCCTGCAAATCGACCAGTGCTAGTGGAAAACTCTGCAAAGGCATCCTCCACCTCATCAAGGGATGCTCTATCCTGAAAAATCCACCTCAATGCATCTTTCCTCCCTTGTGAAATTCCCCATCCATGTGAGGAGGGAACTTGCCGAAAGGTCCACCATTCAACCACTCATGGTTGTAGTATTTTGGGTTCAATGAGTGAGCCAAACAATGTAAAGGTGTGCAATTATTGTCCCATCTACTGACAAGAATATCCTATATGCTGGTGAAGAAGGCCTCTGATGATGTCTCATACTCGAGGCACTCACTCTGTAAAATAATGCTCCTCAAAGACTCAATCATGGAATCTCATCCCTCATAAACCTCTCCTAGGATGGGTTGGTCTGTATCTGCAAATCGAAGCAAAGAAATTATAGGGTCCATGATCTGAATAAGTAGATCTACCCTCTCCCAGCAAGCATCATCTAACATTGTGTCCTTCACTCTTTTTGAGGTTGCTTGATCTATCTTTCTCCAAAAATACCAAAACTCTGAAATAACCTTGGCCCCAAGAGCGGTCTTGACCTCCCTCAACCTCTTCAACATGATGAATGAAGAGGCAAATCGTGTATCTGCAATCTTCAACAATGATAGATTGGTGTACTCCTTGTAGATAGTGAGGGCATTTGTATGATTTTGTACAAAGTTGCGGATATGTCGTGCATCCTCAATAATGCTTCCAATCCAAAACACATCAGAAGCAATAGATTTAAGTGCTAAATTCAAAGAACGAAGATGCAAGGTGTCCAAAATACTTGTGGATATTTAGCTTTCACAATCATACCAGCAGCCTTGCAAACAGGTGCATTATCTGTAATGATTTGCACACAAGAATCAACACCTACATCTTTAATAACTTTAATAAACAAACTAACCCATATATTTTGCATCCTTGTATTGTCCAAGTGCGTCCACTGATTTCAAGAAAACTGGACCATTCAAGGAAGACACCATGAAATTGATGAGTGGGTGTTGTGCTGGATCTGTCCATCCATCAGAAACAATGTTAACCCAAGTTGTTGGCCATGTTGATTTAATAGGCTCAAGCATTTTGTCCACCTCTTTCTTTGCCTTCGTCAACAATGTAGTTCTAAGCTTCTCTGACCTAGGAGGCACATACCTTGATGGATCCCTTTGAGTTAGAGCTCGGCACATCTTAATAAATAAAGGTGAGTGTGCAACATTAAAGGATATGAAGTTCTGATAGAGAAAAAAATGCAATGGTGAGATCTTTTCGTTTCTCTTTCTGAAAAATCTTGTCCACTGGACCAGGTGCCATTGCCTTTCTTTTTGTTGATTGTCTCCCACCAAAACTCTCAAATGGAAAGTTGTTGTTGCTTTTCCTCAAGAATGGAAGGGGGTCTTCCTTCTTGTTTTTTTTAGATGTTGCAGCCACCTTTGCCATACCAACGTTGGCCTCTTTTTCCATTTCCTTCCTCTTAGCTAAAGACACCTGTGTACATGTTGCAATTCCACAACTTGGTAAAGCCAACAAATGAGCTTTCACACGATAATATGTGCTCATAAAATGATTGTTGCAATAGTTGCATTTCCAAACAACATTGCCTCCTCCCTTCATCTTGCTTCCTAGCCCTTGCTCCCTTGTGACATTTCCACAAGGGATATTTGTTATCTTGAGTTTGTTGTCTTTTCTCAAGATTTGAAGTTGTTGTTGCAGCCCCACTTCCAATAGAGGGAACACTTGCAGACCTTGATGAAATTGGAGGGGCATCTCCAATGCGGACATTCTTCCCCTTCCTTTGCCCCTTCCCTATTGCCCTTGATTGAGCCATGAACGCCGTAAAAAAATAAAGAAAAAAAGCACAAATTTGTAAAACAAATGCACATGCAAAGTGTTGTAATAAAAATGCAAAAAAATAAAGAGAAAATGCACTTACATGTTGCTTGAATCACCTCCAAAATGCTCCCACACCCTTTGCTCTTCACTCTCACACACCCACAGCAAGAAAGAATGAGTATTGTGATGTTAGAATGGCCCAAATCGGCTTTTTATGGCCGCGCGGAGGTCAAAAAAGCGAGACACATGTCCTAGAATCGAGACACGATCATGTCCCAATGGGACATGCTCAGACACGATCCAATCGTAAGACAAAGGTATCACTACTGTGACAAAGCTAGCAATGTCAGCCTTATATTTTTATGGTTTCAGCCCAGTAGCAGATCAAGTCCTGTTGGCAATCCAATCTGATCGAGTATGAATATCTGAAGATGCACTGAAAGGGAGTACTTAGTTGAATATTGACCATAAAGCTACATTTGATAGGGTTTGATTTATATGACCCGATTTACTAAAAATATATATAAAGTTTTAATTTTTTTCTTATATACAAAATATGCAAAGTCTGCGCATGTATATACCATGTAAGGGGAAAAACATCGAAATGGCACAAAAACAAAATACATACTCAATGAGTCTCGAAATGGACTCTTGAATCCAAAAAAACATGCATGATGCTACAAGCTACTAGTCTACTACACATCACTAATCAACATGATTAATCATCTATCTCATCACCATTAAAGTGGGATCCAACACATGAACTACAAGATCTGGCTCAAAGTCTTCCAACTTGTTGGACTCCGTAGCGACTCCTCATCAGTGCCCTGGCACCCTTCGTCTCCTTGTTGTAAGTAGTGACAATGCACCTTTTTATATTTTACAACTATTATCCCTTTTCAAAAAGTTATATAAGTGCACTATGGTTTCCCAGTACAAAATGGAAGATCAAATCCATAGTGCAAGTACTTACAATTGGCTCTGTAATTCACTACAATATGCTCTTAGATACCTAACAAAATAAGAACCCTTATTCCTCCTATGCAAGGGTTCAACCTCTAACATGATTAAATAACCCAAAGTAACCTCCATCAAACGTTCTCTACCAATCTACATACCCAATATCACCATTTAATATTTGATATTTCAAATATAAAAAGATCAAATTTATTTCCAAAGAAAGAGCTTCCAACCTGTGGTTCTCATAGTAGTTTCTTCTTTCCTATGTTGATCATTCACACACATTCATCCATGAGTAGAAAGCTGAGAAAACCCATTTGATAACTAGGTGACATTAGCCTCTAACATGCTTCAAACTTATCTAAAATCATTTTTGTGGCATGCAACCTATCCATCTGCATGAGTAACCCTAGGTGAAAATTTACCTTTCGTGACGCAGCTTGTTAACCAACAACCCCTACCATGATCCACAGATACCTAGGCTTAGTGACTCTCATCCATTCTTCGATCAATGCACTCATTGATCTAGCCTACTTATCCGATGAAGGTGGGTCATCAATTGTGAGCCATCTTACCTCAAAATCTAGCAGGTCTTGTGAGAGGACTCACAAGACAAGAACTAGACCAAGGGACAACAATGAGGTGGAAGCCCACTATCACCACATCACTCATGGTTCTTATAGTAGATTCTTCTTTCCTGTTTTGATCATTCACACACATTCATCCATGAGTAGAAAACCGAGAAAACCCATTTGATAACTAGGTGACATTAGCCTCTAACATGCTTCAAACTTATCTAAAATCATTTTTGTGACATGCTACCTATCCATCTGCATGGGTAACCCTAGGTGAAAATTTATCTTTCGTAACGCAGCTTGCTAACCAACAACCCTTCTCGTCGATTCTCTGAGGCTGCTTCTCACTTGGGTGTCGTGGGGTTTTTGTTTTGGCGCTTGCTTGTTTCTCTTTTTCGAGGCTTCTTTTGGTCTTTTTTTTGTTGAGCCTTACTAGGTGCCCTGTGCCCAGCCTATGGCTAGTTACTTAGCCAACATTTTCGTTGGGGTTCACTGGCTTGTATATCTTTGCACCCTTTAAGGTTTTTTTCTAGTTTTTTGGTTGCCCTTTTTGGGGTTTCTTAGCAGGCTTGTGTGCGTGCATCTTGTGTGGACTTTAGGCTTAGTTGCTCTATCGTGAGGCAGATTACTTGAATGCGTTCAGCATATACAAAATCTAAACTTTGTTCCTCTTTCAAATGAATAAATTTACGAGTTTCTTTCTCAAGCAAAAAATGTGCCATGATTAATGAAATTTTGTTAGGACATTGGAGCTATTGGAAATTTTGCATGTGTTATTCATGGATAGTGAGTGAATGAATGTTCATAAAGGTTATTTTCCATATTGCATCCTTGAAACTCCATTAATTATTGCCATCGAATTATAAATATCTAGAGTAGTCGTGTAGCTGCCTCCACTAAGGCTTAGTGAAGCTGCCTCTAGATCTCCTTGAAGAGCGAAGTTAACAAATCAAGATCATTTTTATTATGATTCTCCCAATAGCCAAGCGTTGGTCCTAAATCCTTGGTGATCACTCTTAACTCAACGAATCATCTTTCTTTTCACCTCTTACTCGCTTCTTTTCCTGACCCCTTTAAGTAAAAGGAGGCCTCCCTAGGGCTTGACGCGAATTGCATTAGAGAAGAGCTTCTACAAAACCGTTTGGACAGCCTTGTGCATTGGTGTTTCCTCTAGCTCTCCTCCAGATTTGAGGCAATTCTCAAGATGAATTCTTCAAAAAAATTGATGCCCTAGCCATCGCACCAAGAGGGAACCCTAGAAACCATCCTTCAGCTTGGGGATTCTTTGAAGGCTTGCACTTTAGTACTTGTTAAAGTATATCATTCTTAGCATTTTCTCTTGCCTACCTTGACCTTGGATGTGCCCATATATCATCATATATCTCAACCCTAGGTCTTGTGTAGGATCCTTTCCAAGGGGTTTTTTGTGGAAAGTATTACTAGTTTCTCCCAAAGCTCGTGCGTTTATTGAACCTTTCCATTGAATGAGCCCCTTGCTTCACTTCAAGCCCATCCTAAGCATATCTATTATAAATGAGGGATACTAGGACTCCAATCGGTGAAAATCCGAGAAGAGAAGGGGACTTAGGCTACGGTGACAATGGGTCTTTGTCCCAGGGTGTTGTTGTGCTCTCTAGCTCTTGCCTCTTTACAAGGCATGTTAGTTTGTGCAGCAACACATACCATTTTTGAAAAAGAATCTTATCTCTATTTCTTGTTTGGAAGATAAGGGAGATAGAGTAGCTTTTGTGGAAGGAAAAGTACTTGTTTGGTCCAAGGGCTCTAGTATAGATGATGCTAGGGATATTGGGATTCATGATGGGAGATTGTATAGACATGTGAGTCAACCAGCTCAAGAACTAGTACATGATGAGATCAATCCAAGTGAGTTATGGCATAGAAGGTATGAACATCTTCATACTAGAGCATTACCTGAATTAAGTTAAATAGTTTCAAGGGTTCTTGAATTGCAGATAAAGAACGATGGTGTATGTAAAGGATGTGCTCTTGGAAAGAACATTAAGAAACCATTTCCAAACAAGATCTATGGAAACTTTGGATTTGATTCATTCTGATGTATGTGGTTTGATGCCTATGAAATCTTGTTAGTTTTTGTAGCATCGGATGTGTTCTAGCCACGCGATTTGGTGGAGAGACTAGAATACCCAGAAATCGTTTCTGGAAATTCCACCTAGAGATGACTTAATTAGATTTATTAATCAGTTTTTAATATTTCCTAAGTCTAAACTTAGGAAATATGATTAATTAATCAGAATTAATTAAGTCGTGGTGTGAATGTTCTAGAAACTCACACGGATCGATAGGGAAATAATTTGGGCCATCAATTATGTTTTAATCTTGGCCATTGGTGCTCGAACAAAAGATTATAAGAAGAAGTCAATGGGTAGATGGAGAACACACCATTGCAGTTACTCAGTTGTCCAGGTAGATTTATTTTCTCAGTGGCTGTGATTCAGCCGAGGAGATAGACCCAAAGGGTGAATAGCAGGTGAGAGAGAGAGGGTAGCAGCAGGAGTCCAAAAGGAAGATTTATGAATTTAGGAAGAGGCAACGTGAGGGAGTGTGTGTTCCATGAGAGAACTACACAGTCACTACCCTGAGAGTGACGCGGAGGCACCAGGGTATGGGCAGAGGGTCCATCTCTTGGTCAAGAAATTGCTATGGAGAGTGAGAAATTTCTTATAAAATTTCTCTCAGTATTTTTTCCTCTGTCTAGATTGCTAGAATCCTTGTATTCAGATTTGTTGCCAAAAATTAATAAGAAAACCCTCATCCGTTGCACCAGTTTTCCCACATTGGGTTTTTCCGGGGACAATTGTCCAAAAATAACTGTGTTAATGTTTTCTATGTGTGCTAGAATTTCTCTATTTCCAGCATTTTATTTTCCGCAGTGATTTATTGTGAAAATTACAATAGTAAACTTATTGGATATTTGTTGTAGCAAATAAACTGCATAATCTATTTGACAGTTAGAAGAATATTTTTCAGTTATTACAATAGATGAAATTTTCACATGATATCGAAGCCAATATGATCAGTCGGAGAGCTCAGTAGCAAAGAAAGGAAAAGGTTTACTGCGCAACATAAGCAGCAATTCAAATTCCAGGGCAACGTAGTCTGTTGGCCAAGAAGTCGTAATACTTGAGGAAAATCAGCTTTTCTAAGAGAATAACAGAAAAACTTGATTTCTCCGGATCAAGAAAGTCTAGAGGCAAGGGAGCAGCCCCATATTTTTTGCAGAGCAGATCTCTAGCTAGACGCAGTAATTTTTTTTTTTTTTTGCAGCAGCAGTTTGTTGAGCACATTTAGCGTCGGGAGGAAAGAGAAATAACACAGCAAATTATGGACATAATTAACAGTCAGGATGAGGAGTTAGAGAATATTTCTCTAGCTATCAAAAAGAGCAAAGGGACTTCCAGATCACTATGGGCAACAGAACAAAATGTACTCCTGTAGGGAGAGGCACCATAGAGTTTCAGAGGGAGTCAAGAGCCAACACCACCGCTACTAATGTATTGCATGTGCCTGGATTGGGTATGAACTTAATTTCAGTGTCTCAATTGCAGGACAAGGGGTATGATGTACACTTCGTAGGGAAGAAAGCATATGTCACACACTCAAGCTGGAAGAAGGTGAAACAAATTGGAGCTCGAAGCAACAGGCTATACAGGTTTGCATCTCGATTCTCCAATGGCACTAATAGGCAATGACAGTAGCAGTGGAAAGGAGCTGATCAAATTGTGGCATGGGAGGATGGGACATTTACACCATGGAACACTTAAAATGCTCAGAGAAATTGTAACAAGAGTTCCAATTCTCAGTACGGAACACAATGACGTATGCAGAGGATGTGTACTTGGGAAGTACGCGGAGGCAACATTCCCGAGAAGTGACAGCAGAGCAAATGGCGTGTTAGGACTGATACACTCAGATATTTGTGGCCCGATGTCCACTAGAGCACTTAGTGGTGGCGAATACTTCGTCACCTTTATTGATGACCATTCCAGAAAGACCTGGATCTATTTCTTAAAGACCAAAGATGAAGTCTTTGATTGGTTCAAAGATTTTAAGGCACTTGTTGAGAACACGATAGGGAAGAAGATCCAAGTGCTTCGCTTAGATAATGGTGGAGAATACATTGATAAAGATTTCACATATTTCTGCGCGAAGGAAGGCATCAAAAGAGAATGGACAGCTCCATATAACCCTAAGCAGAATGGAGTAGCAGAGTGAAAAAATAGAACAATAATTGGGGTTGCGAAGGCTATGTTGTATGATCAGGATCTGCCCAATTTCTATAGGCAGAGGCATGTAACACAACAGTGTACATTTAGAATAGAACTCCTCATAGAGCATTGGGGAAGAACACGCCAAAGGGAGTCTTCACAGGAAAGAAGCCTCAAGTAAGTCACTTGAGGATTTTTGGGAGTGCAACTTACTGCCACATGCCAGATGAAAAACACAGTAAATTGGATCAGCCTGCAGAGAAGGGGTTCCTCTTCAGGTATAGCGAGCCCTCAAAGGCATACAGGATCTACATTCCTAGTAGTAGGAAGATTGTAGTGAGATGAGATGTAAAGTTCATGGAGGACAGAGCTTTTAGGAGATCTTGAAAGATGCCTACAGGGAATCAGAATCAATCAGCAGAAGTTTCACTAGTGCAACAACAGGGACAGCTAGTGGGACCTATTACCCACCACTTTGTGGGTGATATCCCCAAGAGAATTTTTTTTCTCCATGATGAACCTCAACTGGCAGTCAGCAGCCCCTTGTAGCCTCATGCTAGCTCGTTATGCCATTTCTCTGCCACCTGAGCCAGCCATGTGGTCCCTCACCCCCTGTATTGATCGTATGTTTGAAGGTGGGCCTCCCGAATCTAAAGGTATGTCCTATCATTTGGTAGTTGAGTATTGGGTTTACTTCTCATGGATACTTCTAGGTATGGATTGATGGGGGGATTTGGTGGAAAGGGTGGGCTTAGTTTGTGCTCTTGTCCCCTTGGTCTCTTTTGGATGTTACCCTTGGATCTTAGTCCCATGGGATCTCCTTTATCAACCATTTGGTTCTAGGGTGGTACTACTTGGGAAAACTTGACTTTGGGTGCATGGTCCCGCTCCTTTATCAGCATATATTACTCCCTTTCCACTCACTATACCCCCCCATTCATCATTTCTCCCACCTGGGTCCACATTTCCATTCGAGGTCCACATAGGGCCAGCCTCCCTATCCCCTTTCCCCCACCTTGGGTCAGGCCTAGAATGATGCTCCGGAGGTTGAAGCAGCTAAAAGAAAAAGAAAAAAGCATAATTGGCCACATTTAACAAGTGTACCACAAAATGCAGAAGATGTTTGGGGCAAAAATAATTAGCACGTGGGCAAAAGCCAATACATGAGCTCTACCCCAATCCATGGTCATCACCCTGGTTCCATAGGCCCTAGATGAGCCTCCTTTATCATTTAGGAACCCATGATTGTCCCAACCTCTGAAGGGCACTAAACCGCCCTACCTAAATGAGGGTAATCACTGTTATATCTTACACATCATGCTCTTGTCCTTTGAGCCCCGAGCAGTTAATGAAAGAAAATTCATAAAAGGCAAAAGGCATATAAAGAAGGGTGGAAAAATCAAGGTCGGGGCACCTCGCGTACCACGATTGCTCCCTCCTATACATTACATACATAGGTGTGGGCTTCCCCTTATCCAACTACCCCCATGCCCTAATATGTGGCCCAAGGCCTCTCATTCCCTATTCCATTCCACTTATTTATCACTTGCCACCCCCATTAGAGGGATGTACCTTGGACATACTATCCCCTTTAAGGGTTGAAACCACCTAATAAGGTACTTGGTTAACCCCCTTTGGAGCTTGGAGACACTAGCACATGCCAAAGCCCACTACGAAAGGGCATGCCATTGAAGTGCCCACTTTGTTATCCATGATTTGTAAACTCTTTTACCTAATTATTTTAATGACTGGCTGTACTGGAAGCCTAGGGGACGCATTGGATCTTATGCAGGATTACAGGTGATTTCCATTTGGGTTTGATCTCCCTATACAGGATCCTAACCCCCAGAGCTCTACATTGGCACATATAGGGCGTGCATAGAGAGCCATTGGTCCCCACAGGAGCCCCACACCCTTGGCAGGTGTCTCAGGACCTATACGATGTCATGGCAACATTCATTCCACCACTCGGACCCTTACAGAGGATCTACAGGCATCTTCGATTCATATGGAGAACCATGGGGTCATTTATGTGCCCTCATACCCACTGTTGTTGTAGGTGAACTGAAGTTTGAGGGCCCAAACCACCTCCAAAAATTCTACAAAATTAGGAGAGTACTCTTTGAAGCCAGTCCAACAAAACCCAAAAAGGATTTGGGCTAATTCCGACCTCCTGGAATTACCCAAATTTAGTGCTACATCCTCCCTGGCAGAGTTTTGCGTCCTCCACAACCACAACTACTGAATGTGCCACTTTCCCTCCTTAAACAGTTGTAGGAATGTCCTAAAAATTTCACCTGGAAGAATTGGGTGAATCTCATCCCAAAAACCGGCCCAAGTGAAATGAACCCAGTTCCACGAGTTTTGCATAGAAACACTACCGCGCAAGCCCTAAAGTGACATATTTGGCTCTCTCAAAAACTACAACTCCCAACCCTAAAAATCTACACAATTGCCGGTGCAAACTAAGTGGAATTTCTGCTAAATCCTCTGGCCAAAATACCACTTTTATCTCTCTCAACTCAGTGGTACGACTTTGACTCTTACGTCCTCCCTGGAAGTTTGAACTCGCTGAGAAATGGGCTGAAAGGTACCAGGAACTCTAGCAAATTCACCTCCCACTAAATTCAGAAATTCCTCCTTAGGGTGGCACTTGAAGTCCACCGAACTCCTTGGAAATTCCTGTACTCAAAGCACCAGTTGACTTGGTAATCAGCACAAGCAAACTCTAAGTTAGATGAATGAACAAGGAACCCCAAAATTGAGCTTGCCTTTGCCTTTTGTAGCTGCTCTCCTCTTCTCCATGTGGTCCCCACCAAATTGAGCCCCTTTGAGTGTTTTCCCTCCGTGTGGGTCGAATTCCTCCTATGGGTTCAATTTTCCTTTTTGTGTGGTCCTCACACTCACCTCTTTTAATTTATGACCCACTTTTCCTAAGTTGCCTTCCTTCCCTTTTGCAGAAATTTCATTCTAAGTCTTCTAACCCAACTCCTAAAGTCCAACGCCAAAATATTTTAGTAGAAAGCAAAACCGCCAAACCTGGAAATGCTCCTTAGACAAAAATTAATTATTGGGGATATGACACACAAGAGCAAACAACTCAACCAGTTTGCAAATCCATACCATTGATATCAAAAACAAATGACTTATGTTGCAAAAAATATCGATGTCACCACAATTCAGTCTTGTGGTAAAAATCCATCCAGTAACTGCAAGATACCACAGAAGATTGATTTAGGATGGTCAGATCCCTTCTCAGTACAACAATTTTGTTTGTCACTAGGATCCTATCATCATGTGTCACCGAAGATGACAACTCAAAGAACTACGAAAGGATTAAAAGACAAAGAAACAGATGACATGCCTTGTCAGCAATAAGCTTTGACAAAGCTTTTTGAAGAAGGAGGGAGTGTTATGAATAAAATATATATAAAAATAATACAAATAATATAAATAATAAATAATGATTAATTAACAATTAATTAATATTGAAGAGTCATGTCTCTATGGACATCACTGTTCGTGAAAGGGTACCTGCCTAGCTATATATACAAACTCTCACTTGTAATCAAATCATCACATTCTTATTCATATATTTTAATATTCAATGTATATTATCCATAATAGATGTCTTCATGTACTAAGTGTTCTAAAGATTATTGTAGAGTACGAACTTTTTTAGTAACAAACAACAATGCAGCTGAAACACAATCAAAATACTTTCTTGTTTCTTCTGTTTCTAGTTCCTCTCTGGCAGATTCTTGTGACAGCTGGTTGGTTGATAGTGGTGCCTCAAGGCACTTTACTAGTTATAAAGAAGTGCTCTCAAATCTGGTTGGGAGGGAGACAAATTTGAAAATCATTCTTGGAGACAACGCGACATATCCTATAAAGGGATCTAGTTATGTTTCTTTCCATCTAGATCAAGGAAAAACTATGACACTTCAAGAATTTTTATATGTACCTGGTTTAAAAAAGAATCTTGTATCCATATCTGCTTTAGAAGATAAAGGAATGAAAGTTGCTTTCATAAATGGTAAAGTTCTCACTTGGTCGATGAAATCTAGCATGAGAGATGGCTTCACTCTGGGATCAAGATGTGAAAGTTTGTACAAAGTCAATGGAAGACCAATTCATGAATTGATCCATGACAACAATCACCAAAGTGAACTTTGGCAACGAAGATTCGCTCATCTACACTATAAAGCATTACCTCATGTGCGAAGGATGGTTTGCGGAATGCCAAAGATTAGAGTAGATCATGATGGAGTTTGCCAAGGATGTGCTAGTGGAAAGCAAGTCAAAGGACCATTTCCTCCAAGCAAAAGCAGAACCAGTCAAGTACTTCATCTTGTACATTCTCATTTATGTGGACCTATCCCTGTAACTTCTCTTGGTGGCTACTTGTATTATATAATCTTTGTGGATGATTTTTCTCGCAAGACATTGATTTATTTTTTGAAAAATAAAAGTCGAGCATTTAACACATTTAAAGACTACAAATCTTTGGTAGAAAAACAAACTGGAAAGAAAATCAAAATCTTCAGATCTGACAATGGAGGAGAGTTCACCTCCAATGATTTCATTGACTTCTGCAAAGAAGTTGGAATCAGGAAAGAGACTATCATACCATATAACCCTGAACAAAATGGTGTGGCTGAAAGAAAGAATAGAACTATCATGGCAGTAATCAAAGCTATGTTGCATGATTAAAAATTACCAAAGTTCCTGTGGGGAGAAGCTACTAACACAATTCTCTGTGTCCAAAATAGATCCCCTCATCGTACCCTAAACAACAAGATTCCTAAAGAAGTCTTCTCTGGTGAAAAGCCTGAGGTAGGGCACATGAGGATCTTTAGTTGTCATGTATACTTCCATGTGCCAAAAGAAAAGAGGAACAAGGTGGAAGCTTCAGGTAAGAAAGGTACGTTTGTTGGTTATTGTGAGAATTCTAAATCTTACAAAATATACGTACCTAGACAAAGAAATATAGAGTTTGGCAGGGATGTGACATTTGATGAAGATGCAGCTCTTGGAAAGGCAAGAGACACTCCTCTTCCTCCTACTAATGTCGATATACAAGATGATGTATTTGAAATACAAGAAGATCCTAAGATTGAAACTGATCTTGCTAATGAACCCCTGGAGTCCATCGACCCCTTAGATCCTCCTCCATGTGATCCTTCTGCTAGAAAAAGACCATTATGGCTTTGTGACACTCTTCAAGTTGTTGATAAACATGCTGCCCCCAAAGGAACCTTCAGAGAAAGTAAGAAACCATGTCAATTCCAGGAATATGTTGTAGCCATGAGCAACATTATTCAAGTTGAACCATGCATTTTTGAAGAAGTTGTGACAGAGCAAGTGTGGAAAGGTGCAATGGTTGAAGAATGAGTCCATCATCCATTATGATGTATGGGAAGTAGTTCCAAGACCCCAAAGTAAGTATGTTGTGTCTTCTAAATGGTTGTATAAAATTAAGCATGGTGTTGATGGCTGTATTGAAAAATATAAAGTTAGATTTGTGGCCAAAGGTTTCTCTCAGAAAGAGAGAATAAACTATGATGATATTTTTGCACATGTTGCCCGATACACCACCATTCGATCTATTGTGGCTCTAGCTGCTAGCCAAGGATGGACTCTTCACCAAATGGATGTGAAGACTGCCTTTCTGCATGGCTTCCTCAAGGAAGAAGTATTTGTTGAGTAACCACAAGGTTTGGAAGTACATGACTGAAAAACTCATGTATGTAGGCTAAAGAATGTTAGAAAACCAGAAAGGCAGAAAAAATTTCTTATATTGACAATTACTTGTGATATTCTTATATTCTTATTAGTGTTCCTTATGTTTTTCTTTTAACTTCTTCTAAGCAAGCAATCATCAAATCAAAAGCATGAAAATCAATGACAATAGAAGTAGGCACTCAACGAGGGCTAAAACCCCTAAGAAGGGGAAAACCCAATCAAACTCTTCCACTAAAATATTCAAATCAAATTGAGACAAACCAAGACCTAAGACCTGACCAAAAAACCCTCCTCCTCCACCAAGTCAACCTTCCAAGATGATGAAGCAAACACCAAAAGTCAACTTTTGTCAAACTGCATCAAGTCAAAATTTCGCCCCCCAGCTTCAAAATTTCAACCCTATTGCAACCCTGCAACTTCAATCCTACTACAGCTCTGCAATTTCAGCCCTCAAGTAGCTTCAAAATTTCGCACATCTAAGTCAAAAGAGAGAGAAAATAATCTTCAAACTTCTTTGCTAGGGTTTCTTCTCCTTTGCTAGGGTTTTTCTCCTTCTTCCCTTTTCTTCTCCAACAACTACAGATCGAACTTGTTGTGAATGTGCTCCAAATGAGGTCAAATTGTTGCCCTTATACAGTGGATTATGCCTCCCAATGAGGCCGACTTGTCTGGGTTGAGGCCGACTTGGTGGAGGAGGCCTAAGTAACTCATTTTACATAAAAATAAGTTTTTTCTTGATAAACAAAGCCCAAGAAAGGTCTATTACATGATGCAATGGACAAGGACTCTTGACATAAACCCTAGAATCCTACAATGGAGACTTTGACCTATTAATCATTGACCCAAGCATGAAACCCATGCTTTAATAAGTCAATTTATTTTTCTTTCTTTTGACAAATACATTACATTATGACTCAAATATAATTATGAAGACCGATACTAATTACATTCTTCAACAAAGAAAGCCCTTTATGATTTGAAGCAAGCTCCAAAAGCTTGGTATGCTCGCATTGATAGCTTCTTGATGAAGCTTGGTTTTACTAGAAGCAATGTTGATCCAAATCTTTACTTCAAAACATAGTTTTAAAAATCGGAACCGGTGACCGAACTAGTCCACCTAATAAACCGGGTTTCAAACGGGACTGGCCAGATCTCAATGAATCGGGCTTTAAAAAATACATGAAATAATTAGTTTTTAATAAAAAAACTATTTTTAAGATTTAAAACCATGATTTCAAACCAATAGAGACAAAATATGCAAGGCTTGCTCATCTATATACCATGTAAAGGTGAATATATCAAAATGGCACCAAGCTCAATACATATCAGCAACAAAATACATAATCAATGAGGCTCTAAATGGCCTCTAGAGTCCAAAAACAATGCTCTAAGTTATGGGGCCACTGACCTACTAAAAGTCTACATATCAGTGATCAACAACCTGGTCACTCCTCATCATGATCAAACTCATCACCACTACTAGACAAGGGATCATCAACATGAGCTACATAAATAATATGGCTCAGATTTTGAGGACTCCTAAAACTCCTCTACAACTTTAGTAGTAGTAGTAGTAGTAGTAGTAGTAGTAGCAAAAATAGACATCAAAACTACAAATCATTGATCAACATGGTCACTCATGAAACTCATCATTGATTCAGCGCTACTATAAATGGGATCATCAACAAGAGATACATAAAAGTCATCTAGCTCAAAGTCTTCAGACTTGGATTGCTCAACCCTGTAACATGATACAAATTGAAAAAGTCTAACATGCCTAACCAATGATTTTGGTTTGAGTGAAGGGTTCATCTCCTCAACCTTATAATGTGGTAGAAAAAGATTAGCAT
Organism: Pinus taeda; assembly: GCA_000404065.3. Lineage (NCBI taxonomy): Eukaryota > Viridiplantae > Streptophyta > Pinopsida > Pinales > Pinaceae > Pinus > Pinus taeda. The sequence continues at coordinate 19,075 of APFE031671469.1, read as the reverse complement.
GCCTAACCAGTTGTTTTCCTTTGAGTGAAGGGTACATTCTTGTTAAGGCTATGGTAGAGGAGATCAATAATCAATACCACCAACATCAACAAAGTTCAGTACTCAATGCCACCAACATCAAGGTTCTTAAAGGGCTTCATGCTCTTGATCAAATGCCAATCTCATACCCTCACGCATAATAGCATCAAATGGAAACATTGCAAACCCCCAAAACATGAAATCCTGAAAGCCATTAACTCTGCTGAATTTTGAGTGAAATATAAAATTCTAGTTTCTCCATATGAAATCCAAAGAGGTCGAAACCACTCTCAAACATCCTAAGTCATTTCATGGTAATGTTAAAAATTTAAGTAAAAGGATGGACTTCAGAACTCACAAAACTGCATTTCGTGGGGTCCGTAGCTAGCCTAGAAATAAACCGGTCTGTTTATGATGGAACCGGCCGGTTTGACCATAAACCAATCGGTTTTGTCATAAACCAACCGGTTTGGTCTGGTTTTTGTGATTTTTTGGCGAATTCAACCCTTAAGCCGAGTTTTTTACCCGAGTTGACCCAGTTGCCTAATGAACCGATCGGTTTGACCAGTTTCCGGTTCATGCCAGCCAGTTTTTAAAACTATGCAATTCAAAACAATCCAAGGTGTGCCTTTGATTTTGGTATTATATGTTGATGATTTATTTTTTGACTGGTGGTGAACCTCTTATCCTCTAGTGTAAGAGGGAGTTAGCTTCTAAATTTAAAATGAAAGATCTTCATTTGATGCACTATTTTCTGGGTCTAGAATTATGGCAAAAACCTGGTGAGATTTTCCTTTCTCAAAGAAAATATGTTGTCAAACTACTAGAAATATTTAGCATGACAGAATGTAAGTCCATGAATACTCCAATGGAGATGAATTTTAAGAAGCTATGTGGTGAAATTGTAGGACCTGATTTGGCTAATCCTCTTGAGTTTCGAAAATTGATTGGGGCATTGATCTTCTTAGTGAATACTAGGTCAGATATATGTTTTGCGGTCAATACTTTGAGCCAACATATGATTAAGCCATCACATGTACACTGGATTGCTGCAAAGCATGTGTTGAGATACTTGCATGGGACCACCAATCTTGGATTGAGATATACTGTTGGAGAAGTACGACTACAAGGGTACTCGGGATGTTGATTGAGTTGGTAACTCTACTGACAGAAAAAACAGTGTTGCTTCAGCTTAGGATCTACCATGATATCTTGGATGAGCAAAAACCAAAAGTTTGTATCCCTTAGCACGGTTGAAGCCAAGTACATTGTTGCTAGCATGGCTAGTTGTGAAGTACCATGGCTAAGGAAGCTCTTTAGAGAGTTGTTTGAGCATGTATTGGATACAACAATAATTTACTGTGACAATAAGAGTGGGATTCGACTTGCTAAAAATCTCGTGTTCCATGACAAGTCCAAGGACATTGAGATCAAGTATCACTATATCCGGGATATCGTGTAGAGAGAAGTAGTGAGACTCCATCATATTGCAATTGATGATCAAATAGTTGACATACTTACCAAGCCTTTATGAAAAGGGAAGTTTTTGGTTTTCAGAGAGCAGCTTGGACTAACGGATGTGACCCTTCCCACAAGGGGCCATCATGGATGACAGAGTTGAGACTTGGTTGTGCATGATCTTTGTCAAGTGGTAATCCCCCAAGCAATGACTTGGTTGTGCGTGATCCTTGACAAGTGGTAATCCCCCCAAGCAGAGATGAGACTTGTTTATGCGTGATCCTTGTCAAGAGGTAATCCCCCCAAGCAGAGACTTGATTGTGTGTGATCCTTGACAAGTGGTAATCCCCCCAAGCGAAGATAGATCCTTGTCATGTGTTGGAAAGTGGTGGTTTCAAATTTTAGACTTTTGCGACCATTTTCTTGTTGCACCTTGATTTCCGGATCCATCGCATTCATAAATGTTTGATCGATGTTTCGAACCTACTATCGTGGTTCATCATCAAGATAAAAAGATATATGAAAGACTGATCACATAGGAGGTTAAGATAAATAGGTAAAGGGAAGGGTAAAAATGGAAGAGTCGACAAGGAAACCTGAAGGTATTAAAATTAAATTAATATGATTTATGTATCAATGTTATGGTGTGAATGTAAGATAAATTGTGAAAGATTGTTGAAAGATCACGCACATCATTGGTGAAAGATTGTGTTAGGCCTCCCTTCGCTGCGTCTCTCATCTCTTACTGCATTCATCAAAAATCTTCTCACTGTTTGCATTTCTCATATGAAGAGCTACAATTCAATGGTTTAGGACTGTTTTGGGCACATTTGTCATTGGGTGAAATTACTGGAGTCATAATTCATTTTCCGTTGTCCTAAAGGCCTGATTCATTGCTTTTTTAATATGATTGCAGCATAAAGGAATTTCATTGTGCCATGCTCTAGTAATAACAATTGCTCATTGTGAAAGGTGGTTGCCTTGGTGAAACACTAACATTGTTGTTTTGTAAGGTTTCTAATTCAAAAACTCACTCCCTAAAAGCACATTATCTAATTAAGTGAATATACCTAATATTGGCATCTATTGTTTCATTGCTAATATCTATTGGTGAATGATAACTTTACATTGGCATTAAGGTCAAAGAATATCATTGAATGTCTATTAAGGAATTGGCAATTGTGTTTAAAGAATATATCTTGAGCAATTTGTGATCTTGAATCTAGTGATTTGCATCTAAGTGTTCCTATTTTTCAAAGAATCTAGCACTGACATTGACAGCATTATTGTTTTATTATTGGCATTGAAGAGTTAAGTAACCTAGGGGCTTGTTGATTTAGATGAATCTCTCTTAAATTGTTATTTGGCATCATTTTGCTGATATATCTTGAGGGTTTCTCGTTGTATAGGAGCATTGATAAGCGTGTTGTCCCTTTAAGTAACCGCAGTTGGCATATCTTGGGATCCTTAAAGGAGCATTAATAGTCGTGTCGTATCTTTGAGTTTTAATCATTGGAAAAGTGTTCTAAATAGATAAGTGCTCTAATTAATACTTTGGGCTTATTGTTGCTATCTTGAACACATTGATAAATCATTTATTTTGTTGGGCATATCTTGATATCGTATTGGCACTTGCCTTATGGTTAAGATTGTCTTTTGAATATTATTGTCAAGTACTTGTTTCCTCAACTCAAGATTTGATTATAGCTTAAGTACTTAATCATTAAGCAAATCTCAACCTAAGATTCACACAACATCCTTGCATTGCATCCTAAGTTTAGTTGCATTAATAACTTACCTCCAAGCATAAGCTTGGTTGATAGACTTCTAGGGCCACCCTTCTCATCTAGCTTGAGGGACTTAGCAACTCTTCGGTGCTTAACACAGTGACCTTGCAATCATCAAAGCCACAGTCTCTGCAGCGTTGAAGGCATTGGGCGATAGGAGCCTAACAGAAGGTATCGTTAATCAAGCCCTTGCTTGCTTCTTGTTGGCCTCCTTCCCACAACCTACCTTGGAGACAAGCTTCAAACAATTAAGGGAAGATCATACTTAGATTAGGCATTGAATTAAAAATAACCAAGATCTTTGCATCTCATATAGGTCTTAAGTTTTACATTTCATATAAGCTAGTGAAGCATCCAAGCAGCAATTGTCCATTTGGTTACTTGATCTTAATTCAATAAGCAAGAGTTTTGACTCCATAAGGCACCAGTTTCAAATATAAATTTAATCTAATCCTTAAAATCTTGCTAAATTTAACCAAGTAACTAGGCCACTCAATTGTGTCTCCTGGACTCATTGGTTCCCAACTTGTCCTTCATAATTTCATTTCCATAGGGTCTACCCCCCATATCCTATTGTTGGGAGACAATTAGAATGGAAAGGTTGGGGATCAGGGTGACAACGCCTGACCTGAGTCGTTGTCACAGTGCCTATACAATCTGAGCAACAACAGGTCCAAAACCTCATCAATAATTGAGGGTTGGGGAAGTCAAAACCCTAACCCTGGGCTGCTAGAAGGAGAGGGTGTTACCATTATTTAGCATTGTACTTGTTCTATAGCTGAGAAAAACGTCTAAGAATGGTATTCTAAAAGAATAACAAAGGAGGAGAAGGATTTTATATCAGCCATTCAAGTCACAGTGTCAAGAGGTAACTGTATTGCAAGTGCCCATTCCTTTGTATGTGCATTTTTAAAACTAAAGCAAAGAGAGCAGAGCATAAGACTCACATTCTAGCTGGATTTTCTCCCATATGGGTTTTCCCAAGAAAAATATTGCGTCATTTGTGTGGATGATATGTATTTTGTTCATATTCTTTCATTTTCATATTTCAGTTATTTCTTAAATTCAAGCCATAAGCTAGAGATAACTAATTTGAGTTCTAAGAAGATAAACCTACATAATATAAGATATCAAAATGCAGGCTTTTGTGGTTCATAACTTATACAAAATATATTCCAGAAAAATCACATAACAATTTTAATGTCGACGCATTTCGAACCACTTACTGTGGTTCATCATGAATCAAAATTGTATAAGAATTGTTGTGACAAATTGTTCCTTTGAAATATCCATGACAGTTTATAGATCATGGATCATTAGCTAATGAACATGAATGTAGAGTGTTATCCACCATGCGACATCATTGTTGCCTTACGCATTCCATCACATGTGCAAGATACTTGCAAATTATTTTTTATTCATGGTCGATCACACTCAAGAGGCCTATTATGGTCACACAAACACTTTCCTGGCATTACCCTTATGGCTTATTCAAACTAGCTAACTCAACAATTAGGTTTTTTGATGTCCAAAAGGAAGTGTTTGGTGCAAAGTTATTGATTGATGCCCCTAGAGTTTAACAGGATTTCCAATGATCATGGATTCAACAGTCAACCTTTGGTGATTTTCTAAGATGGCATTTTCCATGGTTTTATTTCTTGATTGTCTATTTATCATATCACTATGCTTAGGAGATATGGATCGATATTGCCAATGGTACATGATGATTCAGTGGAGCTCCTTATCAATTTGATTGCATTATGCTCATGTCAACATCTTGGGATCAATGCCATTCTTCATTTCAAGATCAATTGGCATCATAGTTTTTAAAATTAGTTGGTTTGAACCATAAATTGGTCAAACCAACCAATCAGATAAGCCCAGGTAACAAACCAATAGAAAAATCTGGTTGGAGGGTTGCATGTTCTATGGATGCATCCCAACCTTAGAGAGTTTGACTTTGTACTAGGGAGACTTGCACATGTGGCTATGCCACACTCATATTTTACTATTATTTTGACTTGTAAAATCATTTATTAGAGGAATGAGAATTGATTATGCATTCCTAGATTAGATCTAGGGTTTTTATAGCCATTATTATTTTATTGTAGAGGTTTTGAGCCTAAAACTTTGTAAAAATAAGGCTCCTCCATTTGTAATGGTTGTTGGAAGTTTGTCGAGATACTTGAGACTATAGCTTTTAATCTTCATAGGTGCTTTTGGAGCTTGAGCTTTGATGTATTTGGATCTATTTTGCTGAAGTGGAATATAGCTATTTTGGATTTTTCAAGCATATCAAGAAAGCATTTATGTTGGGCGTGGGATTCCCCAAGGGAAGTTTTGGGGCTTAAAGCCTAGATTTTGACCAAATCCGATGTAAAAACTCCGCGTTTTGTGGGCGCGGAGCGCAAAGATTGTAAATGAATCATAGGGTTGTCCACCCTCATTTTTGTAATGTGATGTCAGCTTTAAAAATCTACCCATGGTCCGTGGACCATGGGATTGTATAAATAGAGCAAGAGTCTAAGTTGTAAAGAAGAGAATAGAAGTAGAGTCATGAAAGAATAGATGAAGAAGTGAGTCTTGTCTGAAGTGTAGAGTTGAGTCTTTGGGTCGTAGAGTAGGAGAAGGCTCTGGAGTTGAGTGCGTAGAGGCCTAGTAGTCCGCAGCTGAGTGCGCAGGGTGAGTCGAGTCTGTAACCTTTGGAGAAGTAATAAAGAGAAGTTTTACATCATTTCTGTGTATCTTTTCCCTGTTTTGTGCATTGAATGTATCAGATATAAATTGCATTTCTATTGTTTATATGTTGCGCGAACATATATGAATGTGTTGATTAAGGGAATATAAGATAAGGTATCTGTTTACGCAAAGTTAACTAACAGTTATAAGAAGATAAGTAAGATACGCGGTGTAACTTGGGGAAGTAGCACAGATCGCTGCCTTAGCAACGCGAAAGCACCTCAACCCCTGGGTAGGGTGCGCGAAGGTGATTATAATAGATCATGAAGGCTTCGCAGGTCAGGGCAGGGCGTGAAGTGACCTGCACAAAGGTATTCACAGTTGGACTAAACCAACCCCTCAGACATCTCAAGGGTGCGAAAACTTGGTTCCAGCATCCCCCCATACTGCTTCAGGTGAGACCTCAGTGCACGCTCCGCGGGCTGTTGCCGAAAAGGCCAGTAGTACAAGGATTTGTTTAGCTAATTAACTCTAAACCTGGGTCAGGCCCTCTCAAGCCAACAAATGGTTCTGTTGTCAGGACCAAAATCTGCATAGAGATGTCTGATGTCGTATCATTGGAATCCAACTAAGAAGGAAATTGAAGGTTGGTTGGACAAGAGGATTCACGAGTTCACGGCGCAGGAGAACAAGAATCCGCGATTGACAAAAGAAGAGTGGTTAGACTACTACCTGTACACAGAGATCCACGAAATCTTCTTCGCATCTTTCCCTACTGAGTTGTACGAGTAGATTGTGAAGCTAGCAGATAGCTAAGGAAGGTGGAAGCTCGACAATCCTATTGTGTGGACCACAGAGTTAGTGCGCGGATTGGAAGCATCGGAGGATAAGATCGCGCATGCTGTTGATCACTGGCTCGATCAGATTATAGGAGGATTCATTACTGAGTTCGCGGTAGATACTTTAGTTAGCTACAACAAGGCAAAGCGACGCTTTCTCAAAGGACCGCGAGGTAAGTACGTAAAGTCTCTGAATACTTGGATTAAAATGCTATTATGCAAAAAGAGGCTTATGCAATTACCTTGATGTCCGGAGCTATGCGAAGTGGAAAAACCTACAGAAACGAAGAAAGTAAAGGACCAAAGAATAGCCCTTTGATTTCACCTCCACGAAGGGACGAGGAAGAGCTTGCGAAGGTCTCACCGCGAAGTGCAATCAATTTGATAAGGCAGAGGATTCCGCGCGTACCACCCCCACCCACACCACCACCAGTTTCATCGCCTTCACCTCCATCCTCACCCGTACCACCTCCGCCACCACCACGAGTCAATATGGCAAGCACGATAAAGTTGCATGTGTTCAAGGGAGTAGGAAATGAAGATCCAGACCAGTTTTGGTTCATGATAAGGGTCGTCTGGGAAGCGCAGGGAGTTACAGATGATTATATAAAGAAAGCGACACTAGTCAGCGCTCTGCAGGATCACGCGCTGACCTGGTATATTAAGCATTCTAATGATAATCCGAATGCGGGAATCGCGGACATCCAAGCAGCGTTAAACAGAGAATTTAGCAGGCCGAAGTCAGAGGCGCAATCGATCTTTGGATTCAAAGAAATCACAATGCTACCAGGCAAAACTCCTTGGGAGTTGGATCAGAGGTTGAAGTGTACAATTCGCGAAGCTAATATGAATCTGACAGATGGACAGCACCGCGAATGGTTTGTAGCGTCGCTAACGCCACATCTAAGGAGTGCGCTATCGCAGTAGAAGTTAACGACTCAGACAGTGATCCGGATTTAAACAAGAACGCAACAAAATACAGAGATAACAATATACACAAAGATGCAGCACAAATAATACTTCATTTCATTAATGTAAAATAATGAAATATGCTTACAAACAGAAATGGACATAAACTAGCTAGGCCGATGGTAGCTTATCTCTGAGAAGAGATGTGGCGGCTACATGCCTTTGAACTGTGTTACAATGAGGCTCGAAGGCCTATTTATTGTTGAGAAACAATGGAAAACCCTTCACATCCCAAAACCTAACCCTAGAAGATGAAACGCCAAATGGTGGGCCCCGTTTTGGCTAAGTTGGTACATCAACTTCCCGGGGTCGTAACTTTGGCACCCAATCTTCGTTTGATGCGTACATTAGCTCGTTATAAAGATCTATCCGAGCACTACAACTTTGGGAAGAGTAACATCGGTCCATGGACCCATGTTGCTCCCAGATTTCCCAAAAAAACGTCGTTTAGGGCCTCAAAACGGCTCTAGAAGTTCAAGACCCGAAAAACTACTAAAAATAGTAAATTGTGCTACAATTAAGCAAACTGAAAAGTTGAAAGAGACAGTTGTGGGGGTCCAAATGGGATAGGTGGGTGGCCACCAACATCCACAAAGATCATTCCTCCCCCCTTAGGAAGCAATGGTCCCCATTGCGTTGAGTTCCTCCATCTGTTGAACTTGGTCCCTGGTGAGCTGTTCTGCAATCTCTGATGTGTCCAGTAATGGTGGGAAGCATGGTCGACGACAGTCTATATTGAACATTCGGTGCAAGAAAAGGAATGGGGGAATGATGTGTTTCAATGCATTATTTCCCACAGCCTTGGTAATGGTGTGAAGACCATGTCGGCGTGGTCAAAGCTTCGGATGGGCTCTTGTAAGGAGTTCTTTCTACAGATGCAACCAGACTTTGTTGCCCACCTGAAGCTTGTGTGGTACCCGTGTGGGTGAGGAGAAGTTGTTCCAGTGTTCTTTCATGACCGTATCCCTCTGCTACTGCTGCTACGTGGAGGAACCCTTCGCGAGGGTCATGGATGTGGTGATGATCTTCCCCTTACTTTGGGAGCGAACCAAACAGAAAATGAATTCCTAGTCTAGGAGATGAGCTTGCTGCCTTTCTTAGCAGTGATCAAAGAGGTGGCAGTAGGTGGGGCTACCTCCAGTATCCTGTATAATGAATTATTCAAAGAAATACTGACATCGCGAGGCCTTGACTCGTACATAGCATGTCGCCTTCACAAGTATGGTTGGCCTAATAGTACATCGCAAACATCCAGAGGTGTAACATTGCACAATACCTCGTCTATGAAGGGCTTGATGGTGTAGGGAAGGCGGCACTGCTGACGAACTTTAAGATCTCGTCCTTCATGAAGCCACCCGATACTGTACGGCTACAGGTGTGGTGTAGTCGGTAGGCCCAACCACTTCACAACTTCTGCTGAAATGAGGTTCTTTTTGTTGCCACTGTCGATAATGAATTGTAGCGGCGAACCCTCACCCACATCTGTGAGTGGAAAAGACGATCCCCCTCCTCTGGGTCTTCGGGCTCATTCTTCTAGATCTTGGCAGTGGCAACAGTGACGTTGGGCTCCGCATCAATGATCTGCATCCCTTTGCCATTCCCCTTGTCAGGTTCTGACTTAGGGTCAGAACATG
>APFE031671466.1:9196-28513 GCA_000404065.3 Pinus taeda | reverse complement strand
TAGATGATAAACTATAGCAAGACTCAAGGACTCGGAATAGACTCCATAGAGGAAAGGGTGATTCATCTCTGATGTTGTGAACAAGGGTGACTCGAGGATGCTGTGACATGGGGGAGGTCCAAAGGGGACCATAAAACATGAGTAAAAAATGATTTCTCATGACGAAAGTCAAATATGAGAGCCGAAAAAAGAAAAGGTAAAGTGGTACCAAAGTGTTGATGGCTCATACGAATAAATTTGATTTTAATAGGTGACAAAGTGATACCTCATGGAAAAAGTGGCTTCCTGTTGAAGTTTCAAATTACCAAAAATAAGAAGAGACCCATTATAGTACTTGGTGAGAGCTTTCCAATGGTGCTAATAGTTTGTCAAACTAAACTACAATTTGGTCGCAATGGGAGACAACAAAAATGAGGTTTTTCCTATAAAAGGATGAAGGATTAAGGAAACGGAGGAATACATGAATGAACTACTAGAGAAGGTTTAGGATCATCCCCATCGACCAAGTCAAACATAGTTACCGATTGATAAGTGTGGTATCACATATAATAGAAGATTTGAAGATATGATATCAAACATCTATAATATGAAATGTATATATGGCTCGCTGAAGAGGTCGATAGGATAAACTATCCAAGTAATGAAAGGATATCATTCTACCTATATTTTTGTGGCCTAGGCCGAGAATCATGTTAATCAAGTGAGAAGGTGACCAGGGGCCATCATTCCCTCAAGCATGAGATACTTCCCCCCAGTATATCATGATGGAGGGGATTGATCGAGTATGAAAATATGGGAATGGTGCCCCTTGGCTAGATTTATATGCAACATGTTATACTCATTCCGATTATATTTAGAATAATGGACTCTAAAGACATGATATAGAGGTACATAATTTCATTATGCACGATGTGGTGTCATCTCCATTTGTTGTTTATGGTTTTTCTTCTTGGAAGAATGGATAGATCTAGTAGGAGAAAGGAAATGGTGGATTATCGATCTCATTCGGCATTGCATACATAAATTAAATGGATTGAATGTCTCGGTTCACATACATGGTGTCACCATAGCAAAGAATATCCTTGGATATAATGAACATATGCTCACATAGACGACACGGTGGATGAACAACAACAATGTTACAGGGACTAGGTTGTTGATGTAAGACACATGGATGATTAAGTAGATCATCCCTACAATGATCTAGAGTGAGATGGGACTCTACAGGTTCTTCAAGGTGAGGAAGAATAGCGGACCTAGAGTCAACATGAGTTGATTAACTAGGAGATTTGGGGAGAATTACTTCACTTGGAATCTCAAAAGTGTATGCCCCCTTAACCAAACATTGGGTGGAAATGTAATGTCCACAAGGTGGATGTGGATCAAATTCATGGGTTTGAAGTAACAGGTGATTGAATCAATCGACCTCATCATAGATGAAGTTGTTGGACTCCACAACATATTGATCATGGGCTTGCTACAAAAGGAAATACACACGATGGTGCATACCATCCCAGGGATAATCAACAGTGGTCATCGAATCCATGATATGTTCATCGGAATGAAATATGAGAGTATGGGAGGAAGAGAGACCACATGAAAAAGAGTAGCTTCTTGAGGTATATTCATGAGAGACAAGGTTCACATGCACATCATAGAAAAGGGGAGACAAATTACTAGCAGATGTAACATATGCCTATGTTGAGACAGAAGTGTTCGAAGAAGGAGGTTGAACTGAATCACAATAGGAAATGTCAAGAGATTCCAAATAGATTAATCCCATGGATGACGACAGGTAGAGAATAGAGTCATAACTATTCGTGATGTTGACATCAGGAGGGAAAATCACAATGGTGTGTTGGGAAACCTCCTTTTTTGGCACAATAGTTGGGCTAGAATCTGCACGTAGAGGGGAGGGAGAGTCATTATGAGTGACATAACACTCACGAAGCACTTGAAGTGTATCATGAAAATATTTGAGATGGAGATAGTGATGGTAATAATGATCATAGTTATCATACAAAGAACAAGGGCTCTCATGCATAAATATTAGTTATTTTTAGCTGACTCAGGTAAGGTGACATGGACCTATTAAAGCCTTGAAAATCATTGCGACAACATGGGGGAAAACCACCCGGTCTAGACCTTGAAAGCATCTCCTTTTCCGTTTGGTATAGTGGCTTTAAAGGGATAATGGGACTAGTTTCCCAGAGATATTTAATAATGTTGATGAGATGATATATGATGTAATGGGAAATTATTGAACTAAGTGTAATCTAATGTAACTACTAAACACATGCATATATCTTATTTTAACACTATCTAACTATAAATATACCTGGGAATAAAATACGATATGCGATCTACAATGATGTCTTACAATAATTGGTAATAAAGATCATTCAATTGTCAAAAGAAATGAAATTGTTTAACAATAATCATTTTGGATAAATATTTAGACAAAATGATTGAGAGAAATATATCGCATATAAAAAATCGTTCATGTATTCAAAATGAAATCAGAGCTAACATCATATAGAAGTGCAATAATGCTAAGCTATAATTTAGACTTTTATGCATAAAACAATTGAAAGAAGAAGTATTGCTTAATACATAAATAAAACATAATCATACGATAAAAGTACCATATATGATAAGTCTTGCTCATGTGCTTAAGCAATATTGACCCAATTTCATTCGATCTAACATATTCTATGAGTACAAAAGTGCATTTGAGTAGAGCATGCTAGACATTCAGAAAATAGATCTTGTTCCATTCATTTCATCAAAACTTTCTCAAAAGTGCAATGTTTTGAAAAGAGTTTTTGATAAAATTATGGACCCTTCTCTAAATGCATGAGAGAGGTTTAAATACTAAAAATATATGCCTCAAAATAGATTATTACAAAAATAACTGAGGAGGTTTCAAACAACCTTTCTGAGAATATGCAAAAATAAAACTAAAAGTAAAATAAACTAATTGATAATTCCTTTAAACTTGATCTCTTAGCTCACAAATATCAATCATTGGCTTGAGCTGACAGGGTTGGCCGATTGTAGATTTTAACTGCCCAACAAATATGGCATGTGTTAGTGTTGGCACAATCTTTTGTGTATAGCTTGTTAAACACCTCAGAGTCATCCACTGGCTGTGTGGTTTCACTAGAAAGTTCCATTATGTTTCCCAATTCAACCTGTCTAACTATTTGATTGCCTCCTCCTTTTCCTACACTGCCTGTTTCCACTTCTACTCAAGTTGTTTGAAATTCGAAAGAAACCATGGTACACACTCCTTGAAAAAACTGGCACCATGAATATTTTCATTAATGGCTTCTATTATGTTGTTTTCTTCTGTCACTACTATCGTTCTTGCCCTTTCCACCTATTTCAACTGAGAATCCCAATCCGTAAACATAATACCTTTATGAGAATCCTCTAGCTTTGGTAGGTCGACCTTTCTTCCATCCTTTGATTCCTGCCAGGTGATAAATTTAGAAATCCTTTTTTGGATTTCGACGTACTCAAACCTCATATCAATAAATTGGTTTGTTAATTTATCACTAGTCTCGAAACAAGGATTTATTTGTGATATTTTTTGGAAAAATCCTTCTTTTTGCTGCATTAGTAGGGAATTGAGGCTAAGTGCTTCCTTGATGAATTTGTCTATTTACGGATTATCTTTAAATTGATCTATCATGGCCTCTATCTGTGAATTTTTTCTGCTAAGATGCCTTGGTGTTGTATTCTCATTTGTTCAAATTCTCTTTGGTGCTAGGCTACTTATAATTTTTCTTGTTGATTAGATTTTTGTTGAGCTAATGGTTGTTCTAGCAGTATAATTTTTTGTTCCTTTTCCTTCAAAAACATTCAGACTTTTTTCGGTTTGTCAATGGTTGTTGTGGCATAGGCTCCTATGAACTACGAAACCTTCATGAGATTCTCATATGGGTCGACCAGCAAGTCCTTCCATACAATATCAATTGGTTCATTTTCCAAAGTCGTAACAACCACGACATCCAGTTTTCTTTTCTTCCTTTGTCCTTTGACTACAGCCTTGAGGGTAGGACTATAGAATACATCAAACGAAGGTATTTACTCAATTCTTAAAAGAATTTTTGAAGTAGGAATAGCAAGAATGATCTCAATGTCCTGAGTGTCTATAGCTCCTTCCCCGCTTATTTCTGGATTTCACTTATGCTACGTTTTCTTGGGAGTTTGCATTCCAAATGTTTTCTCAGGGTTTGTTTCTATGTGGACATTTTTATTGAACTGCTCCCATTCTTGTTTGAGGTCAATGATTGGAGATTTACCTATTGAAGTAGAGGAAACCTCTTCTTGTTTCTTTACTAAGGCCTGCTCGTTCGTTTCCTCTGTAGTTCTAGCTATGTCCTTTTCAGACTCTTTATTTGTGCTTCCTCCCCCAGTTTGAGACTATAGCTCTGAATGCTCTGACTCATTCATAGATCTCTCTTGGGTTTCCTCTTCAGGGTTTTCTTTGGAGCTATTATCCAGGCTTCTGCTGGGAGTTGGTTCTCTTATTGGTTCAATCTTCATTAGGTCTAATGGGACCTTTAATAATCTATTTTTCCTATACACATGGAAATCATTAATATCTTTCGAGGTCAAAAGTAGTGTTGTCATATGCTGAACTTGTGAAAACATTTCTGCTTATAGGAAGAGGTTGTCAAAGGCATCCTCTTCGTGGGTGAATTGTTTAACTTTTACCAAAGTAGTAAATTCCTTATCAGTTCCATTTGGGTCATATTTCCTTCCTGGAACTGTAGCTAATTTGAGAGACAAAATAATATTTGATTCATTTATTGCATGCCCATAATCGTGTAGTGAAAAAGAACCACATTGTAGTGGGAATGTACGCCAAATGGACTTCTTCTACTCTTTTAGTCCTCTAGTCAATCCGCTTTCACCTGCTATTTGGTAGGCTATTTCTCTGGCCATTAGTTTGTTGGGTACGTAATATGGGAGGACATGCAGTGAAGCAATGCTTCCTAAAACTGTGATGTAGGTGAATGTCTCTTCCCCAAGCCATCTGGCTACTGGAAACATATCTACTTTGACCCCTTTAGAAAACCTAGGAGCAGTTCTATCAAACACTACTTTCTGAATAGGTAGCATAACCCCTTGACAGATTTTATAAAAATGGGGGTGGAATTGAGATTCCCACAAAATTTTATGATATATATGGATGGGAAGTGAGTTCTATACAGTTCACTTCCATCCCATATTAGGAAACTAAGAACAAAAACAAATTGCATCCATAACAAAATAAATCATGAAGAAAGGGGGAAAAATCCTTGAAGAAGGACATATTTTCCTTTCTATATTCTATAATGGCTTTTGCCAAATTGTCTGATAAAATTTGACCTCAGTTCATAATTGTTGCATTTATTGTTGCATATATTAATGGGAACCATTCCATAGAAAAATTTGTTCTATAAGGTCTACCGAATAACCTACTCATCATTTCTTCTGTGAAACTCTAAGGGGGAGAAATGGATGTCATTGAGTACATACCAATTTTATCCCGCTTAATCTCTAAGTCTTTGTAATGTCTAGTGGGTCCTCATTCTCCTTGGTGAAATGCTCAAGGAACTCTTTGTTGTAGAGCTTTTGCAACTTGACTTCTTGACTTCTATTCTTGAAGGTTTTGTCTGAGATGTCTACCTCTTAAATTACTCATTTAATCATATCTGTGTGTGGGACTATCTTTGGTCTCGCAACTATGCGGTGCAGGAGTGAAGATGTTGTTTCAAAATAGGGGGCATTAGATGACTCCTGAGCATCTGTCATGGCCTTTTTTACTAGTGGCCTGGGTTTCTCTTCTTCTAACAAGTTATACATGGCCTTCCATGTCATGGTTCCCCCATCTCTGCTACATGTTGTACCAGAGAAAAGTGGCACCATGTCTGATTTCTCAAATGCAATCACCTTTCCCTTCTTCGCCATTATTTGTAATGATGTTTTCTGTGAAGGTTTCCTAAAATGGAACAAATGGAAGTTATTGAATAAACACAAGAGAGAATGAGAGTGAGAATTAAATGATAGAGTTAACCTCAAAAAGGTGACAAGAAAGGAGCTTCTAATCAAAACCCAGATGAAAATATATTTTATCACGTCGAGCCACTCTTAACATAAATGCCACTAAACTTGTTAAATAGTCACTAAGGTCTCTTATCGCTGCCTTTATTACTCATTAAAGTACGGAATCGTAAACGAGAAGGAATAACATTTAAGGGGCGAGTTTAAACTGTGAAAATGTCGATTTTGAGATTGAGATGCAATATCACAAATTGCGTTATCACATTTTTGGCTACGCGTTTTCTCAAAATTTTTTAGAATTTTGTGGGATGCGAGATGAGTGACATATTCTTCATTGTTTAGAGAATAGTTTTCCTAAATGAGTAATTACTTCATAAAGTGCTTTTCACGACGTGGCGGACTTAACTTATAATTCATAATATTTATTTTTATCGGTTCCAGATTCTATCACACTTCACAAACTATTGTAGTTCATAATTATATTGGTTTTTTAAGCAATTTCCACGATGTGATGAGTATTGACTGTCTCTACGACAATATCGCATTTCACATATTTGATATTCTTTGTGAGTTGTGCCTTCTATGAAAGTCGATATGTGATTGCGATACGTAATTCATTTTATGGGAAGTTCCTTAAGTCTTAGCTTTGAATGAAAATTCCAATGATATCCAAGTTAAGAGTGGTGGTCCTTTCAATCGAAATTCGTAGATTTTGTTCTTTAATTAACCTTTTAACATACTTGGTGCAACGGTATGTGAAAAGGAAAGAATTGCTAGTTTTAAAGGGTTTCAACTTGATATCTTGATTTATTTCTAAAAGTTTAAAATAAAGTGCCTAAGTGCTAAATTTTTCTTGGAGGGTTTTTTTGTAAAGAGTCCCCATTTATTAATAGAATATTAACTATTAAAAATAATAAATGTGGGGGGGGGGGGAGTGGTTGTTGGAATAGCATAACAATTGGCGATTCACTAGAAGAACCAGTTATCTCTGATAGTTTTTTGAAATTTCTAAAATCTTCCAAAATAATGGTAGTTCAGAAAATAAAAATACATGAAATATAATATAGGTAACATTTTTCTAAATAAGAAAACAAAATCCACCTAATTATCATCCATTTGATTATCATCTTCAACATGAATATTCCTTTGTCTATGTCATTCATTACATGGTTTCAAAGATAAAGCAAGGGGCTCTTGTAGATTAGCTTTTAGATGTACTCATTTGTCACAGGTAGAGCCTCTGTTACTAGTAGGTGTTCATATCCTCAACAGGGTTACATTTTAACCAACAATGATTTAGTATCCCGTCTAGATAAGAGTGCAATTTTTAGAAATAAATTTAGGTTCATATACTTCTTTTTCTTTTTTTTTCTAAACAATTTATTTTTTGTCTTAAAAAATTTCATTTTTTTGTACTTAAAGGTCATTGTCTTGGTTTGGTGGCCAAAATTGACAATTGCATTCACTGGTTGTAACTCAACTAAATAAGTTGGCTCGTGATAAGATTCCTTGTCTTTGATTAAAATACTTTCAAGCCATTACCTTGTTTTGATATGCAGTATTGGTAATGCCAGTTTATTATTTCCATATGAACATGGTAAGTCATCTCTTGATGAGACCTCTTATCCTTTAAGTTTAGGCATATTTTAGAACTACACTCTAAAAATAGAAAAGTTTACTAGATGGGGAGAATCATTGACTCCTTAGAGTGTTTGGATGACAATTATAGAGTTAAGGATGCTTATCTGGAAAGGGTCTTTGCTTTGTTAAAAATACTTTTCTTGACTAATGGTAGAACAAAGGTTTCTTTATAAAGTTTAGGTTTTGAAAACGACAAATGACTTTGGTGGAAAAAAAGAAGGTTTCAGAGAAATAGATCTTAGCTTATGTCTAAAATGTGAAAATTATCTTCTCAATAATCTCTACTTATATAAGCGAAACATCAAAATATAAAAGAGAGTTTTGTTGAACGGCCAAAAGTAAATACTAATTAACTTTTATTTTCCTATAAAAAGTAAAGCCGATAGTGTATAAGAGATAGAAGAGGTTATCTTCTATGAAAAATATTTCTTTAAAGTCTACCCATTCATAGGCAGAGAATCTCTCTTGCTTGATAAATCTTGCAATAAAAAGGTTGATGGGTCTATTTATTCTAGAATTTGGTATGCTTACCTTATTCCTCGTGTGATTTATCCCACTTCAATACAAGGTCTCTGAGTTGAAAGAATTTAGGACTTACAAAATTTTCATCAAATGAATATTTAACTAATTGTTGATAATGTGCATGTTTGATTTTGGCTTTATCTCTTTCTTCTTCGAGCTTGCGGTTTGCAATTTCCTTAATTGCATAGAAGATGAAGGAGTTTCTTCAATAAATTGAACCAGGGCCAGAGAGGAGATGGCTACATTTGTAGGGAGAACAAACTCTTTCCCATAAACCAAATTAAAATGAGAGTTGCCTATTGAGGCCTTCTGTGTTATTCAATCTAACCATAGAGAAAATGTTAAAGATTTGTGACAATTCTTCTGACTTTGATACACGGATCTCTTGATAATTCTTACTATATTTTTGTTTGTAGATTCAGCCAAACCATTTCCTTGAGGATAATAGTTAGTAGAATATTTAAGTTTAAAACTTCTTTTAAGAGAAAATTCTGTCATAGCATTGCTTGTGAAATAAGATAAATTTTCAAACATGAGGGTAGTTGGTATACCGAATCTAGTAGTAATAAATTGGTCAATAAACTCAAAGATGTTTTCAGATTTGGCTACATTAAGTGGTATTTCTTTCACAGATTTCGTGAAGTAATCAGTTGATGTAAGGATATATCTATATTGATTTGAAGAGTGAGGAATGATCTCACCTGTTATGTCCAGTCCCCATTGTTCAAATGGTTGTTCAATGTTGACCGACTATAATGATAATGTGGGCTTCCTCTGTCTTCCAACAGTTCTTTGACAAGTTTTACATTTCCTTACATATTCAGGTGCATCTTTGAATAAGGTGGGCTAGTAATAGCCACCACACATGATTTTATGTGTTACTGTGTCTCCTCCAAAATTTCCACCTACTAGTCCATCATGGAGTTCCTACAAAACCTTTTGTACTTGATATTTTTCAAGGCATCTAGGCAAAACATCTTCAAATTTTTTTCTAATAACACATCATTGATAACATCATAGTTCTTAGCTTTTATTTTCAAAGCCCTTTTTCTTTTGTAACTAAGATGTGTAGGGGCATATCCATTTCTTAAATAAAAGATGATATCAGCATATTTGGATTTAGTGTCATTGAGGCTTACCTCATATACTTGTATATCATCACCTGAATCTTGTAGTGCTGGTAAATTGGATGCTCCTGCTAACATTCAGAAAAAACCTCTGCCTTTAAAAATTTTAGCTAGTCTGGTGTCAATGTCATATTCTTGCAGTGTTGTTACCTAATTTTATCTTTTCTTGCCTACTTCTCTTTGCATTAGTAAATTTCTCACTGCTGAAAATGGAACTACTACCTTAGTGTGAGTTTTGAGGAGAAATAGTCTGAAATGTTTAATTGATTTGAAAACAAAAAAAGCTTATTTTTCAACATTTGAATAATTTAATTCAGCCCCCTACAAATTCGAGCTAAAGAAATAAATTGGTTCTTCGGCTTTGTCATCAGTGACATGTGTCAATATACCTACATATGATGTCTCGAAAGCAAAGGTATATAAAATGAAATGATTAGGAAAATTCGAAGTTGCTAAAGAGGGAGCATTTATGATTTCTTGTTTGATTAGATTAAAAGATTTGTGCTCGGTATGTCCCCATTTAAAAACATAATTTTTCTTAATCATAGATTGGAGAGGTAAAATAATTTGTGAAAAGTCAGGGACAAATATTTTGAGAAAATTTATCTGACCTAGAAAAGATTGCATGGATTTTTTATTATGAGGAAAATAGATTTTAGAAATTTCTCTTATCCTATCAAGATCAATGTGAATTCCTTCTTTGGATACGATAAATCCAAGGAGATTTCCTTCACTCAAAGCAGAGAAATATTTCTTGAGATTTAGAGAAATTCCATATCTCTAACAATGTTCAAAGATTTGTTTTCAATCCTTTAAATGATTACTACACTTTTTTGAATAGACAATTATGTCATCTAAATAAACTACCACTAATTTATTCACCAAACCTTTGAAATCTATATCCATGGCTCTCTGAAATGTTCCACCAGCATTGATTAATCCAAATGGCGTCTTTTGATATGCATATGTGCCCCATTTGGTTTGAAATGTGGTCTTTAGCCCATCATCTAGATGTATGAGAATCTGATTATAACCTAAAAATCCATCTGGAATAGACATTAGTTTTGAGCCTGCAACTGATTATAGTATATGTTCCATAGGAGGTAATGGAAAGTTGTACTTCTGATAAGATTTGTTGAGATTGCGAAAGTCTATACATATTCGAATATCACCATTATTTTTCCAGACTACAACAAGGTTAGAAACCCACCTCGAATGTCTCACAGGAAAAATTATTTTTTCTTTGAGAAGCTTATTCAATTCATATTTGATTTGATTTTCTAATTGGGGTGAATCTTTCTCAACTTTTGTTGTACAGGCTTTTCATTAGATATCATGGGAATGGTATGTTGAATGATGGAAGTATCATATGTCTTGAGATCTTCATATTTCCAAGCAAAGGAAATTTTGTATTTATTTAACAAATGAATAAAGGCTAATCTTTCATCAGGTGTAAGACCAAGTCCTAGATTGATATTTTGAGGTTTAAGGTCAGTTCCAAGATTATCTAACTCAAACTTCAAAGTTGAACTCTAGAGCTTTGAGTTAGTGGGTTTCTTGAACCTATCCTTGAGATCATATAAGTCTTCGAGCTTAACCATAGATTTAGGTATGTCATTTGTAGTTATTTTTTGCTTAAGCTGTTTGTCATGTTGATATTCATCTATTATTTGGTCATCATAAGAGCCTTCAGAAGTTAGAAAACTTATGACATCTCAATCATTACTAAAGACTCACCAATTGGTGATATTGTTGGGAATATAAGGCCTAAAAATTAAATTAATAGAAAAGTGATCAGGGTTATAATCTCCTAGTGGAATGAACTTGGATGCAATGTTATCCAAAAGATCAGCACTTGCATTTTGGAGTCTTGCGATAGGGGGAATGTTAAATGCTGTAAAATGGGAATTGAGGTCATGGACTAATGATTGATAGTGTTTCAAATGTCCAGAGAGATAGTGTGTAGTATTCCTCACCTGTTTAATTACAATTTCCGAATCTCCAAACACTTGAAGTTATTTGATGTCAAGTTCAATGGCTTTATACAGCCCTTGAACTAATGCTTCATATTCGACAGTGTTATTTGTGTATTCAAATTCAAGTCTGCATGCTAACGTAGTTTTTCCCCTTCTAGGCTAACTAATATGCATCTTGCTCTAGCTCCATCATTAGATTTAGATCCATCAAAATATAATTTCCAAAAGAAAGACTCAACTATAGGTCTATCTACCAAATTTATACATTTAGAGGAATCTGTTTGAGAATAATTTTCAACTTGCGATATAACAGAATTTTCCTAAAAGGGTGAAGTATTTGCATTAAAATTTCCTAGAAATGATTCGACTGAATAATTTCCAATGATATTGTTGTTGTATGCGACAAGCTCATTTTATCCCTCCAGTTCTGTAATGATATACTTTTGATGTTTTTCACGGTCAACCCTTATTTGATTCAGATTACCATTATAAGGAAGCCACATATGGGACCAGTCGATTGCAAAATAGCCATGAAGCTTTTCAGACCATCCTCTACTAAGGATTAAACCATATAATTTTGGGATATCGGCCACAAGAATGTCAATTACTTGACATACTTTTAGGTTTGATTAGAATATAATAGTGACTTGATTTAGTTCTCCTATAATTTTGACTTGAGATCGATCTAAGTGCACAATGTGAACAACATATTTTTGGGGTTCCACATTCAATTTCACCCAAACCATTCTTGGTAGAGTGTTGGATGAAGCCCTCGAATGAACTAAATAATTGTGTAGATTTTTATTGAAAACTTCGAAAGTCATAAGAAATGGAGGTGTATGGGATTTGAATCTTCCTCCTATTAGAGAAATATCAGTTGAACTGATTTTGTGTGATAAAGTAGTTGGAGGCCTTCCCATTTCTTGAGCAGCATGTGAGATTAAAGTAGCAGGAAGAGGAGAAGTAGGGACCGATTTCAGCTCTTTGAGCAATAGCGACTATTGATGTTTTAACTTGCTAAGCTCATGGAATGTAATATTAGCTCTATTCGTTTTCATATCTTTGACGATGTTGTATTCCATTTCATCAGACTAGCAAGGTTTTGGCTGAAGGTGGAGAATTTGATTGAGGAAGAGTGGTTTGAGTGCATTTGGGAGAGGATTTCTTACCTATTGCTTTACCTTTGGGAGCTGTAGTTGATGATTTCTATTTTTAACTTGTTTGTGGAAAATCAATAGTGCTCCTACTCCTGGTTGCAAAGGGTAATTCTTCATGTGATTCTTCATTAGGAAGGATGAAATACCACATTCCTTGTAATTCAACTACTTCTTCATCATCAATTTTTTCTTCAACTATTGAAATTTCTTCTTCCTCCACATCTGATTCAACATTTGATATTGTACTTGGAGTTTTAGGATCAGAGGAATGATTACTCTTGTAAGGTCTATAAGGTTTCATTGAGGAAGTCTCATCTACCTAATTTTTTAATCTCGATCATTTCATTTGACATGGTTTTAAGGACTTTTCGTAAAACTTAAAGATCAAAAGGATCTTTAGTTGATTTTTCCTTAGATTTGTCCCTAAAAGTGACATTTTTGGATTTTCTTTCTTCTAATGCATTATTATTTTCTAAAGATAAAATGTGCTTATCTACAACTATGGCTTCTTTCATGTTTTCTGCCAGAGTTGGTTTGGCATCCCTATCGACAAAAATAGTTGTGTTTGAGGGAAGAGCAGAAATATACCATTCATTCTAGACTTCATCACTAGGTTTAGATGTTGTTCGAATTTTGTTCAGTAACTTGTTAAAGTGTGAATTGAAGTTCTTAACTGGTTCTCTATGTTTAGCTTTTAAGTTGGAGAGGTCATTGAGAAGAGTAGTTGTTGATCGGTCATCTCCAAACTTGGTTAGGAAATCCTCTTGAAAGACATCCCAACTATTGATGGAACCTAATGGTAATGAAAAATACCATGATACTGCTGATTCTTGTAATGTATAAGGGAATAATATTACAACTGCATCTTTTTCTACCATTGCATTGATATTTATGGACAACATGAAGTTATTTATGTGTTCTTTAGTAGGAAGACCATCATCAGGGTTGAATTTTGGCAACCATTTTCCTAGATGTGCAGGCAATCGATTTAATGGTCCTTCCATTTGAACAACTCTTGGATTTGTCCATGTTCTTTGAGCCATAATGGGTACTTGTGTAGAGGAAGATGTTCCAATAGTTGAAGGTGATTAGGTAGAGCAGGCTTGTGCTCCAGTACCTATGTAAATCACGATCTGGAGTGGTGAAGTGGATGATTGATCTTGCGAGGAAAATAATGGAATGCATGAAGGTGTTTGAGGTGATGATGAAAGAGTCTCACTATGACTTTTAGGTTGTGCTTTCTTTGTTTTATTTTGAGGGTTTGGTAGAGGGAACTCAACTAGGGGAATCCCAATTTTTTCGCTCTGTGATCTAGTTAACCTTTGAGAGGAAGGAAGCTGAGAAGAAACACTAGCTTGGGACAATTCAGACTCTTCTTGAGAAAAAGAAACCCCTTGGAGTTAATGAATTAAAGATTGAACCTCGGTGGGTTCTGTCGAAGAAGATTGATTTGATTTTTTTGGAAAGACAATAGTGGACTCTGAGGTTTCTTCACAGCTACACACCTAGGATTTAGGGATTTAGAATGTGACTGAGAAGTTGGAGGTGATGGTGAGGGAATTTTACTCTTATAATGGCTTTCTGATTTGGATGTTCTTTCCATTCATAGTTAGGCCCTCCATGTAGCGCAAAAATGTTGAAGCCTCAAAAATTGTTGCGACAACATGGGGGAAAACCACCTAGTTCGAACCTTGAAAGAATCTCCTTTTCTATCTGGTATAGTGGCTCTGACTGGGGATAATGGGACCAGTTTCCTCGAGAGATTTGATAATATTTGTGAGATGATATATGATGTAATGGGGAATGATTGAGCTAAGTGTAATCTAATCTAAGTACTAAACACATGCATATATCTTGTTTTAACATTATCTAACTATAAATATACCACGGAATAAAATATGATATGTGATCTATAATGATGTCTTACACTAGTTGGTAATAAAGATCATTCAATTGCCAAAAGAAATGAAATCCTTTAACAATAATCGTTTTGGATAAATATTTAGACAAAAATATTGAGAGAAATATATCACATATAAAAAAGTGTTCATGTATTCAAAATGAAATCAGAGCTAACATCATATAGAAGTGCGATAATGCTAAACTATTGTTCATACTTTTATACATAAAACAACTGAAAGAAGATGTATTCCTTAATACATAAATAAAAAATAATAATACGATAAAAGTACCATATATGATAAGTCCTTCTCATGTGCTTTAGCAATAGTGACCTAATTTCATTCAATCCAACACATTCTAAGAGTACAGAAGTGTGTTTCAGTAGAGCATGCTAGACATTCAGAAAATAGATCTCGTTCCATTCATTTCATTAAAACATTCTCAACAGTACAAAAGTGCAATGTTTTGAAAAAAGTTTTTGATAAAATTCTAGACCCTTCTCTAAATGCATGAGAGGGGTTTAGATACTGATAATATATGCCTCAAAATAGATTATTATAAAAATAGATGAGGAGGTTTCAAATAACCTTCCTCAGAATATGAAAAAATAAAACTAAAAGTAAAATAAACTAATGACTAATCCCTTTGAACTTGATCTCCGAGGTCACAAATATCAATCATTGGCCTTAGCTAAGGCAACTGGCCGATTGCAAATTTTAACTGCCTAGTAAATATGGCATATGTTAGTGTTGGCACCATCTTTTGTGTAGAGATTGTTAAACACCTCAAAGTCATCCACCGACTATGTGGTTTCACTAGAAACTACCAGTATGTTTCCCAATTCACCCTTTCTAACTATTTGCTTACCTCCTCCATTTCCCGCGCTGCCTATTTCCACTACTGCTCTAGTTGTTTGACATCCAGAAGAAACCCTGGTACACACTCATTGACAAGATTGGCACCATGAAGATTTTCATTAGTGGCTTCTATTATGTTGTTTTATGTTGTCGCTGCTATCGTTGTTGCCCTTTCCGCCTATTTCAACAGAGAATTCCAATTCGTAAATGTAATATCTTTATGAAACTACTCCAACTTTGGTAGGTCAGCCTTTCTTCCATCCTCTAATTATTGCCAGGATAAATTCAGAAATCCTCTTGTGGATTTCATTGTACTCAAACCTCATATCAAAAAATTGGTTTGTTAATTTATCATTAGTATCGCAATAAGGATTTATTTGCAAGATTTTCTGGCAAAATATTTCCTTTTGCTGCATTAACAGGGAATTGAGGTTGAGTGCTTCCCTGCTGAATTCGCCTATTTGTGGATTATCTTTAAGCTTATCTATCATGGATTGTATGCGTGAATCTTTTTCTACTAAGTTGGCTTGGTGCTTTATTCTCATTTGTTTGGATTCTCTTTGGAGCTGGACTACTTTTAATTATGCTTGCTCATTAGATTTTTCTTGGGCTAATTGTTGTTCTAGCAACAGAATTTTCTGTTCCTTTTCGATTAGTAGCATTTAGACTTCTGTCTCTTTTTAATCATTTATGTCGCATAGGCTCCTACAAACTGCGACAATTTCATGATATTCTGAGATGGGTTAACATGTGAGTCCTTGCATACAATATACATTGGTTCATTTTCCGGAGTCATAACAGCCATGCCATCCCGTTTTCTTTTCTTCCTTTATATTTTGACTACAGCCTTGTAGGTAGGACTGTTGAATACATTTAGCGAAGGTATTCCTTCAATTCTTAAAATAAATTCTAAAGTAGGAATGGTAGGAATGATCTCAATGTCCTGAGTGCCTATAGCTCCTTCCCCTGTTATTTCTGGATTTGACTTATGTTGGGTTTGTATTCCATATGTTTTCTCAGGGTTTGTGTCTGTGTGGAGCTTTTTATTTAACTACTCCCATTCTTGTTCGAGGTCAATGATTGGAGCTTTACCTAACTAAGTTGAGGTAGAGGCAACCTTTGCTTATTTCTTTTCTAAGGCCTACTTAGTCATTTCCTCTGTAGTTCCAACTGTGTCCTTTTCAGACTCTTTATTTTTGTTTCCTCCCCCATTTTGAGATTTCCTCTCCGAGTTCTCTGACTCATGCGTAAAGCTCTCTTGGATTTTTTCTTCAGAGTTTTCTTTAGAGATGCCCTCCAAGCTTACGTTGGGAGTTGGTTCCCTTATTGGTTCAATCCGCAGTAGGTCTAATGGGACCTTTAATAATCTCTTTTCTTATACACATGGAAATCATTAATATCTTATAGGGTCAAAAGTAGTGATGCCATATGTTGAACTTGTGAAAAAATTTATTCTTTTAGGAAGAGGTCGTCAAAGGAATCCTCTTCGTCAGCGAACTGTTTAACTTTTACCATACTAGTAAATTCCTTAGCAATGTCATTTGGGTCGTATTGCCTTCATAGAACTGTAGCTAATGTGAGAGACATAATAATATTTGCTTCCCTCATTGCATCTCCATAATATTGTAGTGCAAAAGAAAAACATTGTAATGGGAATGTAGGCGAAATGGCCTTCTTCTACTCTTTCGGTCCTCTGGTCAATCCGCTTTCCCCTACTATTTGGTAGGCTATTTCTATAGCCATTAGTTTGTTGAGGACATAATATGGGAGGACATGCGGAGAAGAAATGCTTTCAAAAACTCTGATGTAGGTGAATGTCTCTTCCCCAAACCATTTGGCTACTGGAAAGATATCTACTTCGGCCTCTTTAGAAAACCTAGGGGCAATTCTATCGAACACTGCTTTATGAATAGGTAACATAACCCCTTGACAGATTTATAAAAATGAGGGTGGAATTGAGATTCCCACAAAGTTTTATGATATATATGGATGGGAAGCAGGTTCTATGTAGTCCACTTCCATCCCATATTGGGAAACTAAGAACAAAAACAAATTGCATCCATAACAAAAGCGCTCATGAAGAAAGGGGGAAAATCCTTGAAAAAGGACTTCTTTTCCTTCTATATTCTATAATTGCCTTTGCCAAATTGTCTAATAAAATTTGACCCTAGTTCAAAATTTTTTCATTTACTTCTGGATCCATTAACAGGAGCCATTAAATAGAAAACCTTGTGTTATCGAGTCTATCGAATAACCTACTCATCATTGTTGATATAAAACTATGAGGGGGAGAAATTGATGTCGTTAAGTACATACCAATTTTATCCCGCTTGAGTTTGCCTCCATTTGATTTCCAGGTCTTTGTAACATCTATCGGGTCTTCGTTCCCCTTGGAAAAATACTCAAGGATCTCTTTGTTGTAGAGCTTTTCTGGATCTAGTAATTGGTACATTAGTCGTAGGTTGTGTAGTGAGAAGCAATCCATGATTTATTACCTTTTATTCTTGAAGGTTCTATCTGAGATGTCTACCTTGTTGGGTTGTGTTATATTCTTTCCACGACCAACCCATGTAGTTAACCAGGGGGTTAGAGGGGGGGTCACATGGGGTTTGAGGTGTACCCGTAACCCCACTTTATGGGGTCCAGGGCAGCGCCCCAAAAAAAATTGGTTTTGGAACCTATGTTAGGTTGGGCGGACCCACCTATGGTTTTGTGCATGATTTTCACACATGTTTTTTGGACGCGGTGGTTTTCAGTCCATGGTATTGGATGCTTCGACATGTATAAATATGTATTGTAACATTGAAAGGAACATAATGAAAAATCAAGTTGGTAGTCCCGGTTTCGAGATCCAGGGGAAAATCTTTGTGTATATGTGTTTTATGTGTTGTGCCCTCGCATTTTTTATTTTCTGTGTTTTAGAATTCATATGTAGGTAATTTCTATATGGGGTTAAAGCCTACATTTGGAATCAGAGCTGTTTTTGGCTTCAAGAGGACACCTTTGTTGCTGACGGGTTTTGCTTGGGCCTGTGGTAGACCTTGTTTAGTGGGAGATTTGCAAGATTGATTCTAGTGGTGAAAGAAGATGATGAGCAGTGGAAAGATAGAGATCAAGAAATTTAATGGTCAGAGTTTTGAGTTATCGAAACTCAAGATGGAGGATCTGTTGGTGGATAATGATCAGTGGATCATGGTAGATCTGGGTAATAAACCAACGGGAGTGTTGGATGAAGAATGGAAGAATTTGGATTGGAAGGAAAAGAGCACAATACGATTGTGTGTCTCAGATTGAGTATTTCTGAATGTATCAGGGGAATCTATGGCAAAGGCTTTGTGGGACAAGTTAGGGACTTTGTACCATTCTAAGTCTCTGGTGAATAAACTGTTCCTACGGAAAAAGTTGTATAACCTAAGGATGAAATATGGAGACTCGGTGATAGAGCATTTAATACTTTGGTAAGTTAGTTAGCATCTGTTGAAATTAAAATTTCAGAGGAAGATAAGTGTATTAGTTTGTTGTGTTCTCTACCAAATTCGTGGGATAGTCTGGTTATTGCAATAGGTAGCAATGCAAGTGCCTTGCAGTTTGATGAAATAGTCTCAGTCTTGCTGATGGAGGAGATGAGATGGAAAAATATGGAGAGCCAAAATGGTGATGCCTTGTTTGTACGAGGACGGTCCCAGAACATAAAAAAAAATAAGTCATCGAGTGGGAGATCTAAATCTAGAGGGAGATCTAAATCTCCAAGAAAACCTGTAAAGGTGTTGTGCTAGAAATGTAGAAAGGAAGGCCACTTTAAAAGGGACTATAAATCTAAAGTTCTTGACAAAGGAAAGGGATCTGATGAGGCTCCTTTTGTAGAGGCGAAAACCACCTCAGATGAAGGTGGGATGTGTACCTGGCTTCTTCAAGTACACATGTAGATAATGAGTCATGGTTGATTGACTCATGTGCATCCTTTCACTTCACTCCCCATAGAGAGTGGTTCTACGAGTATGAGAAATATGATGGTGGTGATGTCTTCTTGGGGGATGACAGGAAGGCTAGAATCATTGGTCGCGGAAAAGTAAAGTTG
>APFE031671463.1:0-17084 GCA_000404065.3 Pinus taeda | reverse complement strand
GATCTCCTTCTCAGCAAAGTCCAAAATCCTGTTCACAATCGGAACCAATTTGATCCTTTCCTTCCATGAACCATAGTTTTTCCACCCTTCCAAGTTTTCCTCATATAAAATACCAAGTGATATATTTGACATTAATATTATTCCTTTATTAACAATGTGACCAACTCCATCTTGAGTTATATTCGTCATGCACACTCTGATTCACTTTCCCTTCAACGTAAATTTTATTCCATTTTGATTTTTGAGGACATTGAAAATGTAGGTTAGGGTCTTAGAATATCTAACACAAGCAACTCAAATACCATAACAACTACATGGCATAGCGGAATAAATACATAAATAAATCAACTAGTGATGAAATATACAACCTCAAAAAAAAGTTAAACAACCCAACTTTGTTATATTAACAAACCATACCAGGGATCATTTACAATCATTGATATAAGAATATAAACTAGGGTTTGGTGTCAAAATCTATGACAACAATCTACCTTAAACAAGATAGAACTAACCAGCTAGATGATGTAGTGTACCCTCATAGCTCCACTTGGTCATACCTTGAATATGTATGTTGGTCCTTATGCTCCCAATCTATAGCTCTAGCTCAATCAATGGATCATGCTACTTTAGTTCATTGAACACAACTCCCCAATATTATCTCTAGTTGATCATTAGTCTATCAACAAATCAACACATACAGTCTTCTTGTGAGTTTCTCATAACCCTATTTGTGAACAACTCAATTTCCCACTCATTCTTCTCAGATGTGAAGGAATTATTCCCAATATTTCTTTCTTGTGCTTCTATAGTGAAGAAAAAATTAGCGCATGAAGTGATTCCCCCTATCACTAAAAAATTTCCTTATCTTCATCAAACTTGGGATTTGTCAATTTCCACTTGGCTCACTTCTTTTGTCATACAAAGATTAGTCACTAAAGTTTCACTTCCTATATCTCATAGCAGCCATGTATTCCTTTATGGTATACACTTAGGGAACCTATAAACACCTACTCACTATCCTCCTAAACAACACAACATTCCCACCAAGGTTGTCTTAAATCTAGAGAACTCATCCATTAGCAAATGAACCAATAGAAGAGAATAACCACACCTTGTTTATGCAACTTGTGTTTCTCCTCTTGTCTTCATCCTTTATGATCTATTTTGAAACTTTTATCCTCTGATTAGGGATGAATGTAACTACAGTCATAGCCCCTTAAACTTGGTCTTGTATGATTCCCAATCCTATGACATGTCTTCCCAAACAGACCTCACTTTCTCGTTGTCTCTTGTGTCACTTCTAGCTGTCCTGTTTAGCCTATCATCGCCTCCAAAAGTAACCTACAAGAATAGAATATGTAACTAGGGAATCATCTAATGCTTCAAGCCTCTTCCTTAGTAATAACCACCCTCAACATAGGCACATGGCTTCTATAAAATGTCTTTCTTCCTTGATGATTTCTCCTCCCATATTTGACCTGCAACCACAAGAGATGTAACCCAAACCATACTCCCTCTTTTACCTTTACAAGTCTCCTTAGCTATAAACTACCTTAAAGGTATATCTACCTTTAAATCTTTCTCATTGGATGGTGAATTCATCCTGCAATAATTTTCTATTTATATGCCTTCTTGAACCAATGTCCAATCCTTCAAAGGGAATCATTAAGTTGGGTTGACTTGAATATTAGGAAAAATAGCCCACTTAAACATATAATGAAATAATATCTAAAATTATATACCTCTTCTCTTAATTCTTGAAGAAACCCCTTGTTCCTCTAAGGGTGCTCTTCCATCTCCAAGTGTCAGGTATCTAAAATGCCTTATGGTTTCACACCCACAACTTTTGGTTCAAAGCCCACAACTAGGCTTTTCTTTCCCACAAATCCCATGTGAGTCAAATGGTATATTGATCATGGATGTTCACATCATATGACAGGAGATAGAGAAGCTTTCACTTCTTGAAAATAATTAAAAGTGGTTATATTATTTTTGAAGGGAGTGAACCAATGAGAGTATTGGGAAGTGGCAAGGCCAACCTTCGTTAAAAGATAACCAATGCAGATGTATGGATCATTGAGGGTCTTAAGCACAATATTCTAAGTGATATCCAGATGATGGATGGAGGTAAGGAAGTGCTATTCAACTCCAAAGGTTTTTTCCTGTAGAAAGAAGGATCAAATAGAGTGATAGTTAATGGGGTTAAGACAGCTAAAAAATTTTATGTATTGAAGGGAAGAGTAAGAAAATAAAGGATATCAAAGAGGTAATCTTCATATTTCGATTCAGAGTACAAGAGATAGACACATATTGCAGTCCTCTTTTGCATGATAGATATTTTAGACAGCAAAATGAACGTGATGCCTTCATTGGCTTATGAGGGAGTATATGGAACACCTTGTTTTTCATGCACTTAGGATATTATGTTAACAATGCTTATATCTTTGATGGTGATTTCTTGATGATTCATTTTTACTATGGATGTTGTTTTTGCTAACGTTATTGTGATTAGGGATTTTTTTTGTTGTGATGAGTTGACATGCCACATGTTCATGGGGAGAACTTCATATGTTTCCAATATTTCAGCGGTATTGATGGCATCATGGCTCCTTCAAGGAGTTTACTATATGTTCCATACTATGTGCTTAGTTGGAATAAGTTTGTTGCATGAGTTTGCATTTTGGTTGTGCATGAATAATACGCAACATATGCAATTGGATTGTATCATGCATTTGGTTTGATGATATCATACATGTATAGGTGTCACTGAGATTACTACAATGATGGTGCATGATGTTTATATTTATGAGAATGTTTTGCTAATATGATATTATTGTTGTCACTACATCATTATATGTTTGTTGTTGTTTCCATTTCAGTTTATATTGTATAGATTCATGCCACATATGATGATTGTTGTTGTTCCTAACTTTTTCCCATAGACCATTGATATATTGGGCTGATTGGTTGTTATGTTTCTGATTCATGGAGTTGGAATATGTTGTTGGTTCATGATGTTGATGAGCCACTATACATTTTCATGTGTTGGTGATTACTACTAATGATATCTCGATTTCATGGTTAATGATTTGCAGAGGTTAATACATGTATCTTACGTGATTTATGTTGATGTTATATTTTTGTCCTAAAGAGGACATATTGTTGATCATATGCTCTATGTACTTACATTGATGGGAGGGTTTTATTACACTCATAGTATCACCTTTCATGTGTCATTCATATATTTTTGAGCCATGATTGGCATGTGTATAATGAGTTATGAGAGTTAGTCTAGCTTTGTATGGGTTCTTAGTAGTGTCAGTACAACCATGTATTTCATGTATTATCCATGTATAATCTCATATTTATCATGGAGAGATAATCTAGAGTCATTAATGTATCGAGAGAGAGTCATGTGAGTCATGGTTCAACTATATATATGGGATTATGTTGTCATTGTACAATCATGCATTATCATTTTGGAATCCATGTAATAGGCTTATGAAGCCCTATACTCTATCTCATATCATTGGGACATAGTCATCATTCCATGTGGAGTAGCCTCTTGCATATGTCAAGGAAGCATTGACAATGATATATGTCAATATACACTTGGCCATGGATATGTTTGCATTCAGTGGAGTATGGTTGGTCATGCTATGTGACCCTGTCATCATATATTTTATGCCCCCATGTATTCCTCAGAGGATGTTATAATTGCTCATAGGAGTGAGAGATGTTGGTTCCAGATAGTCATTGTTCTTACTCATCTATGAGTTTTTTGTTGTTGAATAGCTCGTTGTGGAGAAAATGTATTTGTTATTATTGATTCAAAGTTTCTTGGATATATATTGTTGTTGGTATAGATTTGATTAGAGTTTCTGTTGCTAGCTGGTCACATTATGTTCTCGCTGCTATATGCTAGTGATTTGATCTACTAGTGCTATTATTACATGGATTATGCTACTACTATTTGAGGAGAGAAGGTATTTGTTTCACTTATTGTTGTTGTTGCTTATTATCATGCCACCATAGAAGCTAGATACTTTATTATTGCCAATTTGATTTGTATGTATAGTGTTGGTCTAGTGTGATGTTGATTTGGCATAGCTTGTGTCGACGATGAGTTTAGTGCACACATTTTTCAAGTATACGGGGGAGTGTTGTTTCCTTTCACACTTGTAATCTAATTTTCATCACCTACATATGCTTTTGAGTGAAGTTTATGTTTTCTTTGATGGATTACATTGCATTGAGAGGAACACATGTCATTTATCTGTTACAAGTTTAGTGCTTTGCCATTGATATCAAAGGGGGAGAATGTGAGAACGAGGATTTGTTCTGAGAGGAAATTTTCAGATTATTGTTTCAGTTAGGGTTGCAATCAATGCCAAAGGGGGAGATTTTTGGCATTGATGTGCGTTGTTTGTTGTAGATGTGTTTTGGGTTGGCATTGATGTCGACCTGGGTGCTTGGGATGTAGGTAACTTGGTTATGCATGTGTATGTGTGGATATAGGTGGCTCATGTCTGGATGCTATTTAGATTCTTCATGGAATGTCAATTAGCTTGGACTAGCTTGGGTATGTGATCATCTTCTTGAACATGTTACTACATACAAATGTTTGTGGCTGCTGTAGGATTTAGAGTTGAGGAACCTTGCTGATTAGGTCTCGATGTCATCGATAAGGTCCACATGTTGATGTTATGATATATAGGGCTTCGAAAGGACCTGAGATGGATCTGTGGGTGTTTTTGGATTCAGCACAAGTATTGGAGCTGCATATTGATGGCAACAATGTTGTGGAGAGGTTTGATGGGCGATTTGGCCTAGATGATTAGTATGGTTGTTGGTTAACATCCCAGAAAGCCTAGTTTGACTTGTAATGTTGTTGGTGATATGGATGTAAATTGGTGAAGTGTTACAAGGGTGTCAGTGACATCTAGAGGTCCTATAGAGGCTTTTGAAGATTTGGAAGAATGTTGAGTAGGATCTAAGCTAATTTAACTAAGTTATAACCATCCTCCACCCTAGTCACATAGATGATGGATCATGGGAGTGACTGGAAAATCTCTGGCCACGGGCAGATAGGATTGTGGGAGTGACTGTGGAGCTCCAATCAAATATATCATGGGTTTTACATACAACCAAGGTTTTTCATGAGAATTTCTTTGCATTTCTTGCACAACTTAGATGACTTCGTTCTTATGGCAATGAGTATCATCGAAATTTTCCAAAAAAGGGTTGAATCATGGGGTCTCTAGAACCTGATCAAGGTCAAAAATATCAAAGGTATAGTGGAGTTAGTGGTTGATATTTTCAAGGAGCCTATCTCAACCAAATCTAAAGCATGTGAAAATAAGTTTTGAGTTCCCCATAATATGTAGCATTTACTGAGTTAATCATCATAGAGAAATGATAAATAGAGGAAGGATTGGAGTCTATTTGGTCCATTGTCTTGAGAGTATGAGATCATGCTATTGTGAGGGCCTTTCGAGTGAGTATATATTGCACCATATGCTAACATTATTTTACAATATTTTATAACTGTATTTTGTGCATAAAACATAGATAGAGTAGAGAAGAAGATTCATATTTTATATGTTGATTGCGGTAATAAATTGGAAGCATGTGGTGTGTTAGAGAGTAAAGATTGTTCTAAGTAGAAGATAATAAATAACCCTCTCCAGGGAATTTTTTTTTAATTCATATTTAATGAGCAGAATGATGGAGTTGTTGGGTTGCTCATGGTGAGAAAATTAAGAACCCAATTTCAAAATATATGAAAATTGATTAGCATGGAGGACGTGAAGCATGGAGGCTTTAGAGTAGACAATGATTCAATATATTCAGAAGAAGAGACAATTTCTCCATCCAATTCGTGTTGGACAATCTAATGGAGGTTGGGTGAGGATCATTGGTAGTGGGTGGTTCCAGCGAATACATTTTCATATATCCATGACAGAAACATGTGTCCTATCTGATAGGTTTTGACATACTGTTAACGAATTTGAGTCTTCCATATCATGGTTGTAAGCTAATCTATGTAAATTTGTTCAATAGATTAATAGAAGAATTGAGTAGTGCACCAAGAGCAAGGTGGTTTTCTTGTGAAAGGGTGTCCACTAGAAATACTTATGCTCTTATGTGTGCATGCTTGTGTTGATATTTCTCATGGTTATTGTTCTTTTATTTTATTGTTGCTTACATGTTTTGTAAATTAATATTGTGGATGTCTGTTGTAAATTGATAATCTAGCAATAAGATTTAAAATTGATATAAAGGCCATCACTACTAATTCACCCCCCTCTCAGTGGTGATTTGATTTCCAACAAAAACATAATTATTGCATGATGTGACTATCTCACAAAAAATAGGAAATAAGAACAAGTTGATCTTGAACCATATTTCATTAACAATCCAAAGGGGTTCTTGGTGCAACACTTATAGCATTACAACAATATTTGACCTTAACTCGCAAGTATAAATCTCATAATATTATAGCAAAAAAATGAAACTAATACAGAATTAATCAAAACCCAAACAAGGAGTCTGAATCCCTTTAGTATTAGCCTATTTATACATCATTACATAAACTTTGATACCATGGGTAGTACTAGGGAAAACAATTACCATGGGCACTACCATGCATAAACACATTACACTCACTAATCTTGAACAAAACAAAATTGGTAAGAATATGTAGTCAAACTTAACAATTTCCACCCATTCATATCATGTGCTACTCCTTTCCCTATGGTTCTACTTTATACGCGATTTTTTCACACACCTAGTTATACGAAAAATTGTGCGTTATTTCTATAGGTTGTTTTTTCTCAACCTTTGTGTGTGGAATTCCTAAAACTCTAAAAATTGTTGATAAATGCAGTAGAAATTCTAAATTTGATTTTCCCCTGATTAAATTGAGAAAATTCAAATTTCCACAACAACATACAACTTGGATGCAATTATCTTGTCTAACATGCCTTGTGTCACCTAGTTTTCTTAGTAAATTCAATTTGGAGGAGTTAGAGTTTATTTAAGCATTTGTGGTTTCTAATTTGTATCAATCAAAGTTAGATCTCAAGTTGTTTTTAGTTAAACTAGTTCCAATTATTGGAGTAACTAGTGCAAGGTCAGTTGTTCAATGTGACTTCAGTCTAATTCAATGATCATCTAGCTAAATGATCAATCAATCGAAAATAGCTAGTGCATCTAGAGAATTCAAGTTCCCTAATTGTGGTGGATATTCGAAGGTAATGTAAAATTAGCTGTAGACTAGCCTTGAGTGTACATATGTTGCGTAAATTTTGATGATAAGCCTTGGGAATTGCGCAATCCATTTTGAAGAAATTCCTAAATAATAGGGACCTAACTTCTCAAGTAATTGCGCAATGAAATAGGGGCTCAAGTTGAGGCATAAATTGACTAAGTCTGGGTCAAAGCTTCTTATTTAAGAGAGATAGGTTACTCACTTGCAGGTTGTGCTTAGCTAAGAAAACAAATTTTAATACATCTCTATCCCTCGAAAAAATACTTTGTGCATGTGTGTCATTTCTTATTTCATGTGTTAACGTTTTGTGCTATATTGTTGAACGAATTTCGCACAACAGTAGAGTATGTTTGTGTCTTATGATTTTTATTAAAACTTCATGATCAGTTTCACATATAAACCATAATTTCTACAGAATATTAAACAATTCTTCGACTATCTTCTTTCAAAAACTCATCACAATAATTTAATTTCTTTTGGCTTCTTATCTGAGGAATAAAAAGCGTATGCTGATTTCTTTCTTGAACATTGTATTTTTTCGAATGGATGTAAGATACATTCCATTATTGTTGCTGATTTTTATTTGCACCCACTTTTATCTTGTTGTTATTCTTTTTTATTTTCTACTCCTGTTGTTTTGGCTAATTTTTTTTAGTTCGAACTATATCTAGCCCCTTGGCTACACTAAGAAATTTGATGGGCTCCTTATATGCAAGTACTTTTGAGCTTTTCTCTTCATCACATCAAAAACCATTCTCGATATGAGGGGATCTTTGGACACTTAGAATCTTAGTCAACTTACTATATCCTTTGATAAATTTCTAATCTAGGCCGATTTGTGTCTTACTCTTTTCTAAGTGAGACTACCTCTTCCTCGATCCATTCACATGACTTTCATTTTTCTTTCATATGTTTCAACTAAGTATCTTTAATATTATTTGCTTCCTTGATTTTTAGAGGAAGAAGTGAAACATTTTTAGAGATATCATTTTATTTTTAAAATTTTCCCAACATCTCTTTCTACATCTTATTCCTTTTACATAGTCTTTTAATTTATCCTTAGTCATTTATCATTTCAGCATACAAATATACTTCAACCACTTCTTCATCAGACTTTACATGTTCTTTTTCTAGTGTGTCTAAATCCATGATCATAGACTCTTTTGTACTTCGTTTAGATTTGTCCTCATCAGAGGATTTTTCATCTTTATCTTCTCATGAGGTACAATCATCTTGAATATAGAAACTTTTATTTTCTATATTATTATCCTTTTATACTTTTGTATATGTATCCTTATGTTCATGTTCATTATTATTTTTATTTATGGAAATTTAGATGCATAATGACCTACTTTACAACAATTAAAGCATTTTAAAGGCCACTTACCTTTGTATTTTCCAAATCCTCTCTTAAATTTTTGACAAAAAATATCTCCTCTTCATGAGTTCTAGAACTTGAGTCATCTTGATCTTCTTTTGACTTTTTGTCATCTTTCAAAGTCATCCCATTTGATGTAGTTTTGATTTATGTATTCCTAATTTCATAGGGAGTCAATATTCCAAGAAATTGTTTCAATAATAGACTCTTGAGCTCTCTCATTT
This sequence comes from Pinus taeda, assembly GCA_000404065.3. Taxonomy (NCBI): domain Eukaryota; kingdom Viridiplantae; phylum Streptophyta; class Pinopsida; order Pinales; family Pinaceae; genus Pinus; species Pinus taeda. Next base: position 8,209 of record APFE031671463.1, on the reverse strand, counting down.
CCTCAACAATTTATGAGCTACAAACAAATCACTCATTGTTTTGTCAAGTCCTCTTATTGTACCGACTATTTCATCCACTCAAAGGAAGAATTTTTGTATTTCCTCATCCTTATGCATATTAAAGTATTCAAATTGCATTATATAGCCTTGAAGTATATCATTCTTTACTTTACTATCTCCTTCATAAGAACTACTCATCTTATTGCATATTTTCATGGTAATCATGCGTTGATAACTTTGACCAGATTATATTCACGTAGTCTAGTAAGGAGTGCATTATTAACTTTAGCACTATAAGTGAATTAAATCTTATCATATTTTTTAATCATGATAGATGGATTTTTATAGTAATTATCTACTATGTCCTAGACATCTACACTAAGAAACTATAAGCAAGTGCTCATTTTTTCCTCCCAAAATGCATAGTTTATTTCAGTAATGATATGAACCTTAATGGTGTTACCTCCATTATGGTTAGAAATTATCTCAAATATACCTTTAAGGAACTTGGCTATAATACCAACTGTTAGAAACCACGAAAATACTAAGACAATGGTTGAATCAGTATTTTAACAATTCTAAAAATTACTTGCTAAAAGTAAAAATAATCATATACAAAGTAATAAATAGAAGCACATAAATCTCGTAAAGTATAGACGCAAGATATTAACATAGAAACCCAAATGGGAAAAATCATAATTCTTTTTTTATTATGATGCAAATAAACTTCCACCTTCAAATGGTACGTCAATTTGTGTAGCTAAACCTACAGAAGCTCCAATCCACTTTTCGTTACCATCATGGCTGTGATTTTATAGAAAACCAACCAAAGGAACACCAACTTCTCTTGTGAAAGTCTACTTGAACACCTTTTTAGATCATTCCTTTCATAAATTTTCAAACCCATACTTGAGTCCTCCTTTTCCTAAAATATTACCCCATCAATTTCTCCTTCTAAAATATACTCTTCATCCCAACACATAACTCTCTATCTTTATTAATGTATTTTTTCTCTTCAATGTTGCCATTTCTTATAAGGCTTTACAATTGCTTCTATTCTTAGGTCATTTTCTATTTTAAATGTTATATTGCAATTAGGCTTCACATATATTTTAGATTAGTTATTTTCCTCACTATTCCTTCATCTACTCTCATCTTTGACTTCTTTATTTGTTCAATTAGTTAACTTGTACTTCAATAGTTTTTATTCTCTACCTGCATGTGAATAACACATTTAACATTCCCTATTAAAAGGAAAATTGACACTTCTTCAACATTTTTATCCAAATTGGGTGTGCAGAATGTAATTTTCATTTTTCTAAATTTGGTGCCAAAATGACAAAATTCATTCTTAGCATATACTACTGCTTTTCACATATGACCACAAGGCTCGAACCTTAGGGTTAGGCATAAAAATTATTTTTTGCAAAACACCCATCAGACCACATTAGAAGACCTTGTTATTAATTGTCTAAGAGAAAAAATGCCTATTGATGTCATGATAACATCATCATCTCGCAAGGTTTCCTCTATATGATGCCATGTATTACCCTAAATTAGGCCACTTTGCCAAGAAAAAATACCAATTTAGCCTACCATGTGTAATTTTTTGTGCTTTGCAACATGTGTAATAATGTCTAAAATACATGTCACCCATCTTGTTGCATCATTGAATAGATCAACACGTATGTTGGAATGCCACATCATCATCAATTAGAGGAGAATCCCACTATTGTTATAGTGATACACTTACATTATTATTTTCATGTAGGCTTTTATTATATTTTAACCCCTTAGACTCCTATATATACAAAGGAGGTCTTGTCATTTGTATCATCCAATAATTGTTCGTTCATGTAATGTAAAGGAGGTTCCCCCTCAAAGTGGATACTTTTAAAGTCGTTGATCTATATTTTTGTGAGTTGGTTGGATAACATTTGGTATTGGTTTGTATGGTATAAATGATTTTTTTCTTGTAAAGCACTTGTCACCTAGTCAATTTTTACCAAGGAAGACACATTGCTTTTGAAAGTCATCCAATCAAAGGAAAGTATATACAAAAACCTATTTATGAGAAGGAAATGTTGGCAATACTACATGCAGTAGAGGAATGATGATCTTACCTAATGGGAAGACACTTCAAGGTAAAAATAAATCATGATAGTCTTAAATAATTTTTGGAAAAAATATTTTCTTTAGAAGAGAAACAAAAATGGGTGACAAAGATGTTAGGTTATGAATTTGAAATCATATACAAAAAAGGGAAGCAAAATTTTGTTGCAGACGAACTCTCAATAAAGGATGAGGATGTGGAAGCATCACTTTGTGCCATTTCTATTATCCAACCTGAGTGGATAAACGAAGCAAGGGACGAATTGAAGAATGATGAAGAGGTGTGGTCACTCATTCAAAATATCCAGTAAGATTTGTGCACAATTGATACATTTAGATGGAAAAATGATTCATTATGGTACAAAGATTGCTTATATCTTTGTAAGAATTTTGCAACTCAAACAAAATATCCTTTTGGAATTTCACACCTCTCCCTTAGGAGGGCACTCATGATTTTTAAAAACTTACCATACGGTCAAGAAGGTTTTTTTGGGATGGCCTTAAATTTGATATTCAGAAGTTTGTGGATATTGTTTTTTTTCCAACAAAATAAAGTTGATACACTTAAAGCTTCATGGAAATCCAAAGATTATAGTAACTCACAAATATCCCATCCTCATTGGAACTTTTGGGACATAATTACTTTCTTTTCTTGGTACTCAATTAGCTCATAGATCAACTTAGCATCCACAATTGGATGGGAAAACTGAGATAGTGACTTTCTTTTTGGAAGCATATCTTCGTTATTTTGTATCTGATAAACAAACAAAATGGGTCAAGTGGTTACCTCTAGTTGAATGGTGGTACAACACTTCCTTCCATACTATAGAAAAAATGACCCATTTTATGGTATTTTATGGATATCCTCCACCATCCATGACATCATGCTTATGAGAAAATTATAAGGTTCAAGGAATTGAAGATCACATCGAGCATCAACAATGAGTTCTCCAACTCTTAAAGGATAACCTCACTCTAGCACATAATCGAATGAAACAAAATAAGAATGAAAGTAGTTTTGATGTAGGTGACTCGGTTTTTTTACGGATACAACCATACAAACAAATGTCTCTCAAGCAAGCTATTAAGGTTAACAAATTATCAACCATGTACCACGGTCCTTACAAGGTGTTGCAAAATATTGGTACTATGGCGCACAAATTCGATTTTCCTGCATCTTCCTAAGTACACACAGTTTTCTGTGTTTAATGCAAAAAAAGGCTATCGGTGATAAGGTTCCAGTTCAAACAATGTTTTTGAAAATTAATGAACAAGGGAAAATCATATTTGAGCCTAAACGAGTCATAGAAATAAGAACTTGATAGCTACAAAATCAATCAATTTCAGAGTATCTCATAGAGTGGAAGAACTTACCTGATGAAGATCCCACATCGGAGGATGAGAACTCTGTATAGAAGCATCAAAAAATAATCAAGTGTTGAGGAAAATACTTTTACAAAGGAGAGGGGCATGTTACCCTATAATACAAATGTATCCCCCTTATTATTGTTGTTGTTCCCATGTAGCTCCCATATTATTATTTTTTTGCCCCATAGAATCCCATTATTGTTATTTTTGTTCCTTTACATTATAATTGTTATGAAGGCTTTGATTATATTGTGACCCCTTAGACTCCTATATATACAAATGAGGCCTTTTCATTTGTATCATCCAAGAATTTTTCATTCATGTAATGTAAAGGAGGATTCCCCCTCGAAGTGGATCTTTTTTAAGTTGTTGATATATCCTTTTGTGAGATGTTTGGATAACAAATTTTGTCTCCAATAGATTTCCTTTATAACTCTTTGTGATGCTTTCAATAGGCCCAGATGCTTGGATACACATTTCTCTACGAAACCATGAACGCCCAAAATTGTGACCCAAAATTAGATCGATGGAAATATGGATCTCTACCTTCATATGGAACTTCACTCTTATGGAACCTTGACACAACTCACTCTCTCTAAATTGAATTTGGATCCAAAATAATAAAGAAAACCCTAGATTATTCGGATACAAAAACTTCCAAATACTTTGAAATTCTAAGATAACTCCATATGGATTCAACATCTAATGCCTTTTCTTATACGCTAACCTGTTTTCACCTTGGATTTCTTGGATTCCCCAAATTCTTTGAGTCCTTCTCTTACTGTCCAATATTCCTTTGCTTAAAATGATTTTTTCTCCTTGGTCATTGGGATTTTGACCAAGTGTCATATATTGTTGGAAACATCTTGAAGAGGACTATCAAACTACAAACATTGCAATAGAATTTTAAAAAATTACCTATACATAAAATTTCTTCAAATATAGGCTACATATCATCATCGAAAAACTCTACATGAACTTGTATTCATTTGTTCACTTGACATTAATGAGTAGACTTGACATCAATGACAACATTTTTCTCTATAAAATCCTCCTATTCCTTATGTTTACACATACAATGTTTTTAACCTTGTGAGCCTCAAACCTTAATATACATCTTGTCATTAGAATGAGTTTTGTCCAATGGCCCCTAGTCACCCTTATAATTTTCTCTTCATGGCCTACATGCTATAATTGTTGAGATGTCTTGGTAATTCATATATCCATTATGTAATTCAATATTTATTTAAATTCCATTTAAGGTATTTCCTAAACCTCCCACTCATTTTGTTGGTTCACCCCAATGTGTTGAGTTGAATTCCATTACATATATCAATATATTTGATGCCTATTTTGGTTTAAGAGAATTATCTTTTAAGTTTCTAAAATAGATCTAGAACTACCAACACTAACTCATTAACTCTATCAATTTGATTTCGAGGCCAAATACCTTGTTTGTTGTTTTCATGATTGTTTTTATACCTTGCATGTCACATTGAATTTTAAATATTGATCCCTAATGGCATGGTCACTCCTCTAAGTGTTCAACTTGAAGACATATATTCACGTTATCATGGTTTATACTGGCACTTTTCAATATGCTATTATTATTGGTGAGCTTGCTTACATCTAACTGTGGGGGCTTCACTCAATGACCCTTTGAAATATCATGTGCATTCATGGTATACTAAACAATACCTCTAATTTTATTACATAGTGGAAAATACCTCTAAAATTCACACTATTTAACTCCCTACCAATACAAACCCAATACACCTTCCCAATTTAAAAAACCCCTAGCATGACTAAATATTGTAGTATCCATTTTTTCATTAACATTTTTGATACCTCTTTATATTTTTTCATCAACTATGAGCGCCATGTTCTTATACCCATCAATACAAAAACCTTATATCCCCTATTATATGCTTAATATATTATGTCATTTTCTCCTCAATATTTATCCCCTATTATGAACACAAATTGTATGGTATTACTCCCCCAGTGAAGCCCTCATGCATCTAAAAATGATTTACATCATTGACCACAAACCAGATGGTATTCTCCATGATCAATCAACAACTCCTTCAATCACACGATGGAGATTTATGCTAGATGATATCAGTGTTCTAGAAAAAATTAGAAACCAAATATACCTATTCCTCTTATTCAACATTTGTTCAAAGTCTCTAGTTTGAGGCTATCTCAATGACCTCTCTAGGTGTTCAATATCTTATTTGAATGGGCCTTCTTTGTTGTAGGTCCATGTCCCCTAAGGTGATATTGTTTCATGATAAGAAAAAATGAATGTAACATTCATCTAACTTGTAACATGAACTAGGTACATTTAGAAATCCATTTATGTTTGCATGTAACTATGATCTTATTCATCGGGGATACAAAATGATATGTGGTTATCCACATGGTATCCTTTTATTCATCCTTTATATGGAAATATTCATGAGTCCACATGTTTGAATGTAGAATTAAGGTCACATGGATTATTAACATTATGGCCTGTGGGATCAAGTAAATGATTATGAAACATCCTCTTCCCTCTTTCAATACTCAATCCCACATTGGTTCAAGGGTTTAGTCCATGGTTGTTTAATTCTCCTAATTACAAAACATGAAACTTTGTCAACAATTGTGTCTGCATCATAGTGGTGTATCCTATTACGATATTAATAGATTCATTGTGGGATGAATACTATATCTACTTAGGTCTCCCAAATGTTGATCCTTTATGTGTCCAACTTCATGGATGTGTTTTTGAGTAGCAATAAAGTTATCCAAATCAATATGTGGTTCATAAAAATGATTTTCATAATATACCTGATACACTTAATCCTATATTGGTCTTAAAATTTCATTTGCAATAGATTAAAAATCATCACATAGTATAAAGCATATGCTAAGAAGAATGTTCATATTAAAATACTTCTCATTAACATATCTAATATAAAATTACAACTTTCCTTTTCTTTTGCTTAGAATATTTAAAAGTACAATTCTTCATTTTATCCTTATTTGAAATAATGTAATAAGATGAGAGTCATTTATTGACTTCCTTTTAGTTAGTAGGAAATTCTATCTTAACTCACTTGTCAACTTGTAGTGAGGAAGATCATTATTAGCTATTGTTTATGAATATGAACTAACTCATTACGATTATGTTTTTCTTTTTATTTAGTAAGAAAACCTATATTAACTCAACTAACTATTGATAGTAAAGACAACTATCACTAATTATTATTTATAAATAAAAACTAGTAATTATAATTAACTATTATTTATGAATATTTATTAACTCATTATCCTTACACGGACTCATTACCACGACTCAACTAAAATAATATCACTTATAAAAACATTAAACTTTCACTTCCATTAAATGAGCTACTAACCTATTTTCTTAGGTTAAAAAAAAACGTGTTTTCTTAAACAAATAAAAATAAATATCATTCACACTCTTTTCATAAACATGGACGAGATGTATTTTTTTATTTTTTATAGGCTCGTCTTTATCAACTCAAACTACGAGGATGCCACTGGATTCCATTTTTTTTAACTAGTATAATGAGGTGGGAACCAATTTCAAAGTTACTGACGTTACATGACTTATTCGCTTCATTCACTTTCCTTACGAATAAGGGGTACTAAATTTTCACTATTGAGGAATAAGGATGGTAATTCAGTTTACAAAAAGGTTATTAATAAATAATTTATTGAAAGTAATGTAAATATTCTTTATTATATTAAAACATTGTTTGATTTTTTTTAAATGTTGTATGAAATTTGAAATTATTGATTATTGTATTAAGTTAATATTTTTATTATGCGAAGAAAGATGGAATAATTTTAAAAATACTTTATTATTTATAATTAATAGTTTTATTATATATAAAAAAGTAGTTGGTTTTTATTATTATATAAAAAATAATGGTTACAATTAATATTAAAGTTAATTTAATATTTAATTCTTTCAGGCATTTTTATTATTAATGGATAATGGTAGAGCATAATAGTTAATTACATATTAATGAATATTGTAATCTTTTTTACCAAAATTTCTCATTATTAAGTAATAGTCCAAATTAACCAAAACTAAATTACTATTATTATATGAAGTGTTATTATATATATATATAATTATTATTATATAATATATATATATACTATTAAAAGGTGAATTAAATGGTTTTTGTTAGTTTTAATTAAGTTACTATCGATTTGAATTATTATGGTAGTCATTTTCAAAGTAGTTATTAGTCCACGAAGGAGGATTATAGCAATCTATTTGCCCTTCCATTTTTATTAATTTATCTTTGAAATATACAAAATGGAATGTCAAACTTAGAAACAAATAACATATTTTTCAATATTTGATCAGACAATAAATTCAATGTCTTATTGCAACCTTTCAATAATGACATATGTACATTTATATAAAGGTCTATGTGGGAACTATTCACCAACACAACCAAAGGTGGTAGTGTTGACCATTTCAATATTTGTGCCATGAAGTTGATTTATTTGCATCTGTCTCTTCTTCATATCTAAGGAATTTTGTTAGGCACTGAGTACCATTTTTCTTGTTACTGATGAAACTCGTCCTTATTATTTTCTTTTATACAACTAATGTTACATTTCTTCTTTTTTTAATAGTTATGTGAATCCTGGCTAATAAATAGTTTAAACAGTTCAAGCAATACTATTCACATAGAAA